>CM067370.1:171359680-171649680 GCA_034401795.1 Chaetoderma sp. LZ-2023a
TTTATGTCGGCCCTGATACGTCATCATAGTGACTTAATAACAAAATTTTACAATTCTCCACGGATGTCGAAAGAATGGCACCCTCTGGGTAGGCCTTGTCACTGACGGTGACCTACCTGATTACATCGGAATCATTCTGAATTCCGTGGGCATTGCACGGAAGTCCATAATTTGGTCAAAGGTTCGGCGCGCTTAAAACGTATGTAGACACTCTCACTATAATTAGCTAGCAATGTACAGGCCTATATTTATGGACAATTACTCTTTTGAGGTTTTAGCGACCAGGTATTTTTCGACATTAGCGTTCGTCCATTAGTATTCCCCTATTAAAATCAGTAATTGTTCGCGAATTGCGTTCGAGTCGCGCAATATATTATCCTTATGTAGGGCTTATAATAGTCTTGCGACTCGAATGCTGTCTTGCTTGTTACACAGAACCAACATAATGACTGTCTGGGAATGGCCGCTTGAGTCTTTGAACAAGAATATCTCAGACGGTTTCTTATCTGTTTCTTCAAAAGATACGAGGCTTACTACGTAGGCTATAGAGTAATTATGGTGGATCTTTAGGCAAATATCGTCTGTTTCCTCCTTATTTGACATTAAACCAAGCCCAGTCATTATATGTAGCCAAACGAATTCTTGCGAATTGTATCTTCAATAATCGGTCATTAAAGCTATGGGAATCTTAGAATATACGCATCAATCATTTCTTTGAGTGACTGGACAAAACGCACAACACCTTTAAAATTATCCATTTTTAGAGAACTTATTCAGGAGAATATAATGGATCTTTCCAGTTTATACATCAATCTTATGACGTCATAATCAACTACGTGACATGTATGATGAGGCCATAATAAATGAGGTCACGAATGACGTACATAAGCTCATCACGAAAAGATAACTGATGACGGACTAAGTGACGTTGTACGAATTATATGTATTTACTATGTAATAATCATGCTGTTTGATATTTTGAAACTAATTTGACCGGTCGCTGTTGCAACAACAGTACCCAGTCAAATTAGTTTCAAAATATTCCACAACTTACCTGTATAATCTTCTAGAAATGGATAGTCAGGGATCGATCCCAACACAGGTGAAGTGTGGATGGAGATTAGCTAGAGATGGGCGGGGCATAGCTAAACTGAATTCGTCGGTTAATCACAATGACATACACTATCTAGTGAAATCAGCTTTCCCAGATCTACTAAAGTACAGCTCAAATATAAGCTTAAAATGTGTCCAAGAAAAAGCCCACCAGATATGATAGTTAGATACAATCTTGAACACGATTAATGAAATGTTCTGTTCATTATTTTTTACTTAATTTGACTGCCGCTTCAGGCAGCAATGGCTTCCAATCAAATTACAGTACAGCTAATAAATAACTTAAAATGTGTCCATAACAAAAACAGAGACATGTTAGTTAGTTAAAATATCCTGTTTAATATTTTGAACATAATTGATTTGGAAAACATTGCTGCATTAAGCAGCACTGTTTCCCAATGCAATTATATACAAAATATTAAACAGTACCTTTTATTTATTGGGGGGGGGGGGGGGTGTTGTGCATGATAGGTTATTTATGAGCTGCTCTGTAATTCCAAAATAGTCTGCAGTACGTTTTATTTAGTTTTGCAACGATTTCGCGTTATTTATGAGTTGTATTTTCTGCCTGAGTGCGATTGCTACATTTACGCGCCAGCCCCGGTCGAATGGTGGCAAGCCAGATAAACAGAATTACCTATTCTGGTAGCGGTTTTTAACCCCGAACATTTATCCTACCTCTAATTATTAGTTTTCTCTGGTCTAACCATAGATATCGTATATACTGGCTAGATGGCCCATGCGCATACTTTGACTATGGGGCTAGTTGTCGCGACCGCCGATGACGTGAGTTCAGTAATGATCAGCTGCATATATAGCCTTAAAAATTACTAAATTATCTTTTGGTAATTTGAAGAGAAATTGAACATACATTGGTTATATTAATCTGACACGGTATTCGACTACGTAATAGGTTTAGTAGCAAAACATATTATTTTGGAGACTATACATCATGGGGTGGGGGTGGGGATGGGGGTGGGGTGGGGGTGTTGTGGGTGGTGAGAAAATACTCAACTCTGAAATGCCGCTTTTGAGAGGGGCATGAGCGATCTAGCAAGTATATACGATATCTATGGGTCTACCTTTAATATCGGCATGTGTCATCTATCCAGGGCCTGTATGGAGGGATCCATTTCTAGCTATAGCCCGCCCCTTTCTAGCTATGACCAGCCCATTTCTAGCTATGGCCCGCCCCTTTCTAGCGATGACCAGCCCATTTCTAGCTATGCCCCGCCCATTTATGGTTAAGCCACGGTCATCTCAACCTAAGCTATGCATGCGTTTTACGCGTGTAGGAATCGATTATCATTTAAAACATTGAAACCTGAAATTCCGATACAAGAATATAAATTTGAAAATAACTATACAGGTAAGCTGTCGAATATTGTAAAACTAATGTAATTGGGGAGTGTTGTTGCTGCAATAGTTACCAGTCAAATTTGTTTCAAAATATATAACGGAATGTTTATTAAATTGTAAATTCATCAATGACGTACAATTCGTACATTTTTGTGACGGATTATTCGATTTTTGCTGACGGAGGTACGTAATGGACCTTTCCAGTTTTTGCCATGCTCCGCCCATCGCTATCTAAGCTCCACCCACAACTCGCTCGTGTTGGGATCGACGATCTCTGAACTCCCTGACTATCAACTGCTAGAAAACTATGCGAGTAAGCTGTTGAATATTTTTTTAACCAATTCGACTTCGTGCTGTTGCTGCCTATGGCAGCGCAGCAACAGCGCCCAGTCGAATTAGTTTCAAAATATTCAACAGCATGTTTATAATAGCGAAGACATATAATTCGTACAACGTGTTGGCCTATTAGGCGTTAAAGAAGGACTATTTCGAATCATTCATGACGTCATGATTATGATGTCAGCATACACGTCACTTAGTTGATTATGACGTCATATGATGGATGGATGAACTGGAAAGGTGAATTAGGGCCTACCCTCGGAATTGCGATCGTGTCTAAATTGTGATCGTGTCTCTCTGCCTGGGTGTCCGGAGCCTTGCCTAAAAAACTACTGATTATATTTTGCTCAAATTTTAGCACAACGAAGGAACTTGCGGTGCAATAGGATTTTCCGACTTTGGCAATGATCAGTATAAAAGAACCAGGTTCCGGGTATGATCAAAGTCTGGATCTATGAATATCTAGGAAACTTCTGATCAGATCTGGCTCAAATTTTACCACGGGAAAAGGTGTGACTACGTCCCATGATTCCACAACTTTGAGCGAGATCCATGAATTAAAAAAAAAATCGGGTTAATCCGTAAAGATATGGAAAATTTTGAACAAATCCGAACACTTTTTACAGTATGACAAAGACTGGGGTGGGGGGGGGGGGTTCTGCAATCTCTGATTGTTCGTGTTTTTATTGTAGCGCCAGCTGCGTGTAACGTATTTGATTACGACGTTAGATATTTGAGTATAGTAACAGTTTGGGTCCCTTCATTATCTATTCCGGTAGCGCTTGTGAATCCGGGACATTTATCATTCCTCTAAACGTTATCGTCGGCATTGGCCACCCATAGCATGTATTAAGTGTCCATTCGTTTTCACATGCATTTGCAATCGAGGTTTAAGTTTCATAACGCATGCCGGTTTTGTAATTTATGAATCTGCTGGCTTTTCTCGGTTTCGGGAACGATTTTCCCGTCGCCTATGCTCCGTCGTTCCGTAACAAGAACGCCATTTGGTGATGGATCAAAGCCAAATTTGGCAAGTATTATCTCTTTGTGAATAGCTGATATGCTTGTTAAAGTGCATTGGATAATTTATGGTAATTGATGATCATAAAGTATTTATTTTTTGGAAATGTGCGTTGGGGTCTCTTAGGAGCAAGCGTAATATATACTTTCCTTCACAAAGTAACCAACCCTTCGCCGGTTTGGGTTGGATGGCTGGTAATTATTGTTGCCGCTATCAATATAAATCATTGAATTCGGCTGATGCGTTACAAACGCTTTATGCCGAAAAGAAAAAGTGGGAAAAATAAATCAGTAATTCTATTAACCTTTTGCATCGTCGCATGGTGGGACGCATGTTTGTCACGCCATCTCATAAAGGCATGGATTGATTGCGCGCTAGAATAGAAGGGTATACAATTGCCACGCTAGAACCGCCTGTCACCCACTCTCTTCAGCCCCCACACATTACGGAATACAGTATTTACATAATGTTTACATAATTCCTGTGACATGTTATGAGCAAGAGGACCTTGCACATATGTTCATTAAGTGCTCTCGTCTCATACCGTTGCTTCTAGCTATCAGAAGGACTGCCTTTCTTTTGTTGGACGGTGATGCTTTTTACCCACATTGATTACATACAAGGTGTTAACTGTCCTCAAAGTTCCCGTAAACCTGAACGCAAAATCCGACATCGTTTATTTAACTGGGTTATTGAGAACGCAAAAATAGCAACAAACGTCTCACGTCAACGACTAATGGATGGACGTGAACAGACGCTCTTAGGGAGTGGTTGTCTAGAATAAGATCACGAATTCATATCGAATTCCAATATCAAAAACATGAACGATCTTTAGAACACTTCCAACGTTTTGGGGACTTTTTGATAATCTAAAGTGTAACGTAGAAAATGACGACCTTAAATTTATTGAAGTTCTGTGTAACATTAGTCTGGTGACGTGCTGGTAGTGATCGAAGACGGTGGAGGGGGGGGGGGGGGGGGCTTTTTCTGTCGTTGTACACGAGCATTGTGCTGATATGTTTGTGATCGATATTGGTCCAGTTTCTTGATCAGTAGGGAAATGCGTTGTTTTTAAAATTAAGTTCAATCATACATGATTGATATGTTTTAATGTGTATTGCAATTTGTTTATTTTAAAATTGTAAACAAAGTACCAATGAAAAGTCTTCTTTCTTCTTCATCTTCTTCTTCTTCTTCTTCTTCTTCTTCTTCTCCTTGAGATATTAACCCTTTCATGCCGAATCCGGCCATAACCGGCTTCAAACAGTGCTCATTTTGCATGCCCATTTACCGGCAAAGTGAGGACTGTTTTTGAGGATTTACCACTGGAATGACTGGCTCGGTAACCGAGCCAGTCATTCCAGTGGTAAATCCTCAAAAATAGTCTTCTCACTGTTTGCCAATGGGCATTCAATAAGGAAATATTTGTATTTTCCTGACCAAATTTAGACATTAAAGAGTTAAACCTATTTTAACAGTGTGCTGGAGACGAGAACCAGCTGCAAATGTGTAATAAGACGGGGTTTTTACAATGGCCTTTACTAGTATCCGTTTATATGTTATTTTATTTATTTATTTAAGTCTTATTTTCTAAATTTATTTTAATTTAAAATAGGGGAGGCCTCCTGTGATATTCGATATACCGATGGATGCCTTGAAAAGGCTTCTTCTTCTTGTTCTTGCTCTTCTTCTTGTTCTTATTGTTCTTCTTCTTCTTCTTCTTCTTCTTCTTCTTCTTCTTCTTCTTCTTACGTTCGGTTCCCATGTAGTGACATGTAACCTGATAGAAGAATAGCATGTCGGTGTCATTGAGAGTATCTCTGCTTGGCCATTAGCCGTTGAGTGCGTACATATATTTTTTCCATTTGTAAACCCACCACCCACCTACCGACCCGCCATACATGCAACTATGTTCCGTCTTCAAAAGAAATTAAGGTTTATGTTAGGACCATGCCTTAGCGGCTTAGCCTTTGTTCAATCGAGAACACACCACAAGGCAGTGTGTGGGGCGGGGTGGGTGCGGGTGAGGGGTGGGGGTGGGTTGGTAGCCTTGGCATTAGCCTTCTATTATGCAGATTGCCGGTTAAGGCTAACGAGGATATGGGGTAACCACTCGTGACTAATAGTTCAGCGATACGGACCCCTCGGGCCTCTTGTTTATTGATTTAAGATAAATCCATTCGCATAAACATAATAAGCATTCGATGGCGTTGAATTAGGCTTATGCATGCCAAATACTAGACTCTTTGTTGTTGCGAATTATACACACTGCCATTACCATGATAGACGTGTTTTAATAGTGTTGCGATACGTCTGATGAGATAACGACAAACAAATCGTTCGTTCTATGCATATGTGGGTCGATATTTGACATTCTTTACCCTAGAGAACATGGGAAATATGAGAAAAATCGTTCCAAACGTGATTCGTCTTTAGAATATTAGCCTCAGCACGAAGCTGTGGCCAGAACAAACACTTGAGGGAGTTATATTTGTGTGCTCGGCCATATTTAACACCGAACTCGATACTAGCCAAATATGAAAAATCATTTACCGCATAAAAAATATTCTTTTGAATATTTGAAACTAATTAGACTGGAAGCTGTTGCTGCTATGGCAGCAACAGCTTCCAGTCGAATTAATTTCAATATATTCAACGTATATTTATTCAATTTATTCAACACGGTACCTGTAAAATTAGCTTTGAAAAAATTGAAATTGAAAAAAAAATTAATTTCAGGTTTCAACGGGTTGAAATATAATTGTAAGATTTTAAATGCCGATATTCGTGTTTATTCATGGCTTTATATTACCCATGCTATGTTTATGTATCGTTCTTCAAAGCGAGGGAAGATACCAATTTATACTAATCAAAGCAGATAACTCTGCAATGCACCGGTGGTGTGGGAGGATTAAAACATAATATATCCCTCACTTGACCTTCGATATACCACTTCCATAGACTACGTAAAGACCGGACAGGAGAGGTAATTTCGGGCCATGAAACTTGGGTCATACGGTGATATTTTTCTGTTTTCCTTCGATTATTTATAGTATATCTGATATAAGAAATAACTTATGAATATGTCCAAATAAGTAAACCCTGGGGTAGGGTAGGGTGGGTGCTGTCGCCCACACCACCCCTGTTACTACGGCTATGGTGTGGCAGCAATAGCTTCCAATCAAATAAGTCTAAAATATTCTACAAAACAGTTCTTACATCGTGTTCAAATTTGTACGAGGCCTAACTGATAGACCTTTCCAGTTATAGCTATGCCCCGCCCATCTCTATTTAAGCTCCACCCACACCTCGCTCGTGTTGGGATCGATCGATCTCTGATCTCCCTGACTATCAATTTCCAGAAAACTATACGTGTAAGCTGTTGAATATTTTGAAACAAATTTGACTGGGTGCTGTTGCTGCCTATGGCAGCAACAGCCCCAAGTCAAATTTGTTTCAAAATATTCATCAGCATATTTCTTAAATAGCGAAAACAATGAATTCGTACAACATGTCTAACTATTACACGTTAAAGACGGGCTTAATCAAATCATTCATGACGTCATGATTATGGCGTCAGCATACATGTCGCGTAGTTGATTATAACGTCATATAATTGATTGAGAAAATGGATTCATGAATTCTGTTTTAGTATTAGAAACATGTTACGGTATTTTCAGCTGTACTGTAAGTTCTACTTGGAGTATTAGTAATGTAACCGCACTTGTGTGTTGATTATGGTATTTGGAAGATGCCTGCTATTTTTGGCTCAATCCGTCCGTTCGATCATCTTCGGAGACACGTGTAAATCCGTCCTTGACAATTTCTGTTTTTCTTCTGTAATTTTAAGTTCTCATTGGAGTACATTGGTAAACCTTCGAAAATACCTTGATTATGGGCTTTGGAATAAGCCTCTTATTTTGTAGTCACGCTTCCCACCAGTTCTCTGTCCCATCTGTCCACCAGTGCACCTTGCCGGCCATAAATAGCAATCGGCACCCAGGGGCTATGGCGACGCGTACCTGGAACACCCGTATTAGATCAATCCACTTGTAGCTATGTCCGCCCATTTATAGATATTCTCCACCCATTTATAGCTATATTTATACCTCCGCCCACTGTCTACGCATGTGGGAATCGATTTGAAAATGCGGGGCCGATACCGGGCCGATGCTGACGTTATCTCCGGGCGCAATTTGGGCACAATTTTAGGGAAACGACTTTCTTTAGAACATTTTTTGAAAATCTGATGTTCGGAGAGACTGTCTCACTCACAGTGATAAAATTGGGGGCTAAATAATCTAGGCAAATATGTATTTTCCCAAAATATTTCCCCAAAATGTTTTCAGGTGTGGCAGTTTCCCCTTGTTGCACCCCCCCCCCCCCCCCCCCTCCACCACCACACACACAGTAGCTACGCCACTGATGTGTGGATTTGCTGATTTGTTTCGTCGACCCAGAGCTAAGTAACATTAGCCCGATGTTTACGAACACACAACAACCCGCTTCTGACTGGTCAATATTAGCAGAGCGTCGCGTCACGACATCACACGGACACAACATACCGACCTCATTGAATAACCAACCAACGACACGTTCTTTGGCGCTAAATATTTGTCTCGCAAGTTAATATTTAGGCCTATTGTTCATCAGTCTGTTTACAAATTCAGACTATTGTTTAGTTTCTATATTTGTTTTCTTCCTTCTTCTTCTTCTTCTTCTTCTTCTTCTTCTTCTTCTTCTTCTTCTTCTTCTTCTTCTTACTCTCAGTGACAACTTTTGCACTGCATCTCCTACAGTCTTCATCTGATTAACTCCTAAATGCCCACAACATTGACCCGCATGGCTTTTTTCTATTCACTGGTTTGAGGGGTTTTGTTTTAAACATATTTTAATATCAATTAACAACAATGGGATTGAGTCACAAGTCAAACTGACTTAGATTCGACTCTTTCCCTAAAAGACTATAAAATGCGGTATGTTATAATTTTATATAATAAATTTACAATAAAATGCAATTTGATATTTACATATATACATTAACATTTATATCTGTGCTTACAATTTTTCAATTGATTACTACTAAGAATAGTGAGACGTATAACTGAAAATTGAAACTGAAATGTCCGTCAAGTTTATCAATTGTATGTCTGATAGATTTATAATTTTGTAAACATGCTGTTAAATATTTTGAAACTATCCCGACCGGGAGCCATTGCTGTAAAAAGGAGCAACGACACCCAGTCAAACTAGCCTCGTTATGTTCAACAACACTCATGGATAGTTACCTCGATATTTGGATTCTGGGAATTCATGATTCTGATTTGAGGGGTCCGCGTTGGATATGGCAAAGTGAACCCTTCAATCCCCAAATATTTCCTACGCCTACAGCGGTTTTTTATAGGATCATCATCATCATCATCATCATCATCCTTTGCTACCATGTTACCATTTGTGTCCCGAAGAGACTTGTTGATTTGGCTGTCAAAGTGATAATGTCAAGGTCGCATATAAGGGGCAACCCATACCAGTTTTGTTGGCAGACACTCCGCTTGACCTGAAACGATGAGTCGGAATTTTAGAAGATATCCTCTAGCACCTATTATGGTCAATGCCACGCTTTTGGGCCAGTGAAGTCATATCTTTGAGGAAAATGTTTAAACTGGGCCTCTGCCTCCATTTCTTCAATCATCTCCATACTTGGCCAGGCTGCTGTCCCAAAGAGGCATGCTGATCCTTTTGACAAATGTCAAGGTACATTTTAATGGGGTAAAAGTTACGTGCTTTTCTTTTTGCCTCAAAATCATCAATGTCCGCCAATGGACCGTTCGGGTTTTAGCTATGCCCCGCCCATCTCTAGTTAAGCTCCACCCACACCTCGCTCGTATTCGGATCGATCGATCTCCGAACACCCTGACTATCAATTTCCAAAACAATACACAGGTAAGCTGTTGAATATTTTGAAACTAATTTGACTGGGTGCTGTTGCTGCCTAAGACAGCAACAGCGCCCAGTCAGATTAGTTTCAAAATATCAACAGCATGTTTAGTAAATAGCAAAGAATTACAAAGACATGCAATTCATACAACGTGTTGGACCATTTGAAATTTGATGGCGGTCTATATGGAACCCTTTGTGACATAATGATTATGACGTCGTCATACACGCGCTGAGCAGATTATGACGTCATACGATGTCAGAGGATGGATGGATACTCTGGAAAGGTGAATTGTTTTGTCAAATCGACTTGAACCTATGTCAACTTCTAGGTCTTATAGATACTGGATTTGATAGCAATGATATTTTGGATCGATCTAAAGTTATTCACGATATCCGATTAGCAGTGCCCCAAAAGTAGGCACCATAGGAAATGCATGGACGCGATTTGAACCACATTTTCTCCTAATGTTTTTGACATAGGGACTTGATATTTGGGCAGATATCTTCTAATATCCATTAAAGTTTGGAACACATAAGTCTGTTTGAAGGAGTAGTTGCTGCCTTCAACGGCTTCCGAGATTTACACCCCGAGCAGCCTAAGAGTAAGTTTGCATCTATTGGACTGTAGAAAACGGAGTAAAAACTGGAGTAGTTGCTAATCAATAGTTAACTGACGGCCGAAAGAGATACCAGACACTAATTTGACTAGGCAATAACACCGGACCTACTGAACATGTAAAAATCAATTTGACTGAAAGTTGTTGGTGGCTTAGTCACCAACAACTTCTAGTCAAATTGTTTTCAAAATATTCTACATATCCAGAGTTAAACACCGTGGAAAAATATTACTAGCAATACTGGTCCTGGAGTGCAGCTCAGAAAAAAACCCTAACATGTTTCCAGAACAAAATAAAATATTCTGTTGAATATCTTGGACTTAATTTAATTGGAAGCCAGAATTGCCTTAGGAAGCAATGACTTCCAATCCAATTAAGTCCAAAATATTCAACAGAATATTTCTTATTGCGTGTTCAGAATTGTACCAACTAACATGTTTCTGTCTTTGCTTTGGAAGCGTTTAACTTATTTAAGAGCTGTACTGTAGATAGGGGTGCGGCAACTGACACAGCGTGTGTTTATTCTCCGGATTTTAAACGCTAGTTTGCTTGGACTAGTCGATATAACTACAATATTAAGATTCGTGTATCGTAATCTTAATTCGTGTTGTCAGTATTTTCTAATCTCTGAGTCAATATTCTTGTGTTCGCAGGTCATTGCGCAACTGAGATGACATATTGCGCAAATGCAATCAGCAGACGACAACGGTAAATTGCATTGCTGAAGCCAGCATTGATCATCATCGTCCATGGTAGCCACTGATACGGATCTGACAGGCACGGAATATCTCACATGGCTTCGACTTTGATGCTAAGGCTCTTGCAGGAAAACTGATTTCCAGCAGGAGAAGCAGACGACGATCTAACTCGCTGGGAGCAACACAGCGCGCGCGTACAGGAATATTGGGGGATTAGTATTCAATTGCTGTCACGCGCTGCAGTAGTAAGAGAAGATCGAGTGAGTAACTGAGTGACGAGGCAGCTGGCTTGGTTTGAACATCATCATCATCATCATCGATCGCTCAATTTCAATACATTGGGAGCAAGAAACAATTCACATTGACATTGACAAGTCTGCTGCAAAGAGCCGTGCCTTGTTCTAAGAGCTTACAGTCAATCAAATGACATTAACGGGGACATTTCTTTACTAGCGATAACGATGCTGCTTGGACGGGCATCGATTAAGCTATTTAACTAAGTTTAATTCAGCCGGACTTAGATTTATCCATTACATGAAGAAGAGAAAGTGGACAGTTATGTGGTAGAGTCTGAGTCGTGCGCTCGTAATACGACGAGATTCTCTAATAAAACGACACGCGGGACTAGGTAAACTATGGCATTCAATTTCTGTCATCTGAACGCCCCACGGGAAACACTGTTGGAAACGTTATTACAGAGTAGAGTGGCTGAATTGTGGATAGTTCATGCCTCGATAATATTGATGGATTTTTCGTGATCGTAAATGGTTAGAGTTAATATTCCGCCGGTGAGTAGTAGCTTGATGAGGAATCTGTTTGCATAATCTGTCGGAACAACATGGGAATACCAGCATGCACGCGAAATTGTCATTAACGTCACGCGGCTATTACTCTGTGATTAGAATTCTGTAGTAAGTCATTTTACATGAGTCGTGTACGGTGGTACTAGTTAATGATGATGAATAGCCTCTTATTTAGCCATTTCTGATGGTCAGTTGTATAGTTCCCGGTACATTTGCAATTTCCACAGAATACATAATTAATGGCACACTGGACATATAAAGCTGCCGTTTCAAGGGTCTGGAGACGTGCCTTATAGACTAACCGAGCGTTCGTTAAAGAGAACAGTAGCCAACCAAACGGATTTAGTCGACGCATTTTATGCATTACATTTCGGTATCTAGGCAACTATATGATAAACCTTTGGTATGGAATCAACGGAAGCACGCAAACTAAATTATGCAGCTTAGCCAAGAACGAAATATTTTCTTCTGACTTTGTCTGTTAAACTTAACATTAGCAAATAGGTTGTAAAACAAACTAAGGGCTGAATCAAAATTGAGTTCAAGAATTTAGTTAACTGTGAAGTTTGAAGGATATATTAATTTTGCCATAATCAGTATGCACGTATCACGTGTGCTTTCCTTATTCACTGCGGGCCTGATGTGTGTAGTGTTAGCGTTGCAGTCCTATATGGCATTCCGTCATATTCAGACCGATGACTTTCGTATGTTCCTTATTCTCGTATGCTTGATAGTTATTCCAACAATCTTCATCAACCTGATTTCCGGTGCCTTGGTTAGGTGGACGAGCAATAACAGCAGTGGATTAGATGAAGATTCTAGCGCAGAGTCTAGAGCCGCATGTGTGTTGCTTCACGTTCTTCAATTTGGATTACTGTGGCGCTGCTGGCGTTTGCTAACATCAACTATTCACAGGAAAGAAGCTTTGTGCTTCTCACTACTTACCTTGACACACGTAGTCACGAGTGGACTACCCACAGCCATATTTGAAGTGTATGCCATTAAAACTACAGGTATTGTTAATGGAGCTAATGTGTCCATGGTAACGTTCGCTATTGTTTGCGGCGCCATTTGCTTCATACACTGCCACATATGTTGTTCTAGTGTAATGCTTCCGGACTTTCAGAAGAGAAGACACGGTCTCATTCTAGCATGTGTCATCATGGGAGTTATGTTGTTACTAACATCGCGAACGCTCGCTATTGTTCTGTTCTGCGAGGCAGAAACTTTCTGGATCATTCTATTCCTAGGGGCACACTATATCTTGTGGTGTAGTGTTATTATAATCTGGAAACTCTGCAAAAACACATTAGGGTTCCGCGGACTGCTCGCCACATTAGCTCTCTCCTATGCCAATATGATAGAGACGGTGGATATAGGTGAGGAGAGGTCAAAGTGTGAATACGTCATCTACTACACATTAATATTGGTTGAGAATATAGTAATGGCTGCCGTTTGGATGGTCACAGCTCGGGATGACAATAATATTAAACTAACGTTAGTAATGGCAGTACTCGGTACATTTATATTTGGAATTGTTTTGAAGTTCGTGTGCGGCAACTGTGCCAACAACTCCAGGCGAGATGAAGCAGAGACGAAGTCATTGCACATGCGCGACGCTCCCTCACGAAGCAGCATTAGCACCACGTTGTCTGTCAATAAACGTCACAAACGGTATAATAACTGCCTAGAAATGACCACACAACATGGGCAAGTCATGCAAATATGTGCCGCACATGCCAATTTCAGCCCGGCTCTTAGCCATAGAAGTGCGTTTAACAACACAGGTTTTGACGTAACCGACGATGAACGAAAGCGTGTTGTGTGTAGTCATCAGGGAAACCCCGCTACTACCCAGAGCTGCTTTCACACAGGTCCAACTAATAATAGCACTAGAAGCAGCCAACAAAAGACATCTTCCTTGAACATGTTGAATGAAGGTGACGCTATTGAGCACAGCAGCCGCAGGCCTGCGCGGCAATGTTCCAGGCGTAAGATCAAAGAACAGCGTGGATACTGCTCTGAAGGAACTGATATTGGTTCTTCTAACAGTCGAAATACCAACACTCTCGATGTTAGTGTACACAGCGGACTGAATGCCCAATACGTGTCTCCATTATCATATGGCACTGATATTCAACAACAACAACAACAACAACAACAGCAGCAGCAGCAGCAGCAGCAGCAGCAGCAGCCCCAGCAACAACAACAACAACAACAACAACAACAACAACAACTATCACCACCACCTTCTGCACACACTTGCTCAAGCAGTACAACAGAATCAGGCTCAGCATCTCTCCAGCCGACACCAAACGTGCCACATCACCACAATTTCCACTCACCTACCCACCAACATCACGGAGGTGGATTAGCACTAAATGCCAATGCGCTACTTCCGGACATTCTAGCCTTAAGATCAATACCTCTCAATAAAAAACAGCTGCACGCTCAAAGGTCAATGCGTTATCAGGCTACTATCAGTGACGTTAACACGTACATAAGCTGTTCTAGTGACTATACAATACCTCCCTCCGCACCTACGGATTACCATCGAGATTGTATCCAAATTGTTCATACGGACAACCGTATACCGGATAGCCTATCTACCTCCTTCATCGATTCCACGGCATATTTCTCGGAGCTCGAATCATCATCTTGTTCTTCATCGTTTTCAGCTCAAACATGGCCGCCATCTAGTCAAAACGGAACTTACACCACGCATGTTCTCCCAGAAGATAAGTTTTCACCGGAAGAACGCGTTAGTCTGTGGATTACACGATCGAAGAAATTTTTTAGCTCTCATGATAAATTAAGCTCTCTTTTCTACCAAGCAGCTGAGACAAGCCGGGCAGTTAATACTAAGCATATGAATTCAAGAAGCGAGAAAAGGGACCCTCTCACACGGTATCGTACGGGTCAAGATTTCGATCACTTTCCACGAAATCAGAAAAATCAATCTATAGACAATACTAGTCATAGATTCTCCGGTATGAAACCGAACCATGCTTGTTCTTCAGTGAGCAATAAACGGGATTCAAAAAAAATTTCACACAATTTCGTTAAAACAAATAATCATAATCAACAAATCTGTGCAAATTTAAACCCATGGCAAGATAATGGTCGCTACAGCGACTATAATGTACACACATTATTGACACAAAGAACTATGCATTTAGGCAATCCTACTGCGCCTTTGTCTCGTATCGGAAATGCCACTTTAACATCTGATCCAGCTCACGTGATGACGCGCGCGCCGGAAATTAAACGAATCAGACTACGAGATGAAAATGGATTTACTGGCCTTGAGTCTATGGTGTAGTGATTACGCGTTAAGAACTAATTACCGCACTGTACAGCTCATGGATTAAGTTAAAATGTTTCCAAAAAAACAGAACCGTCTTCGTGAGTACCGTACAATTTTGAAAACGATGTAAGAAAAGTTATCATTGAATATTATGAACATAATTGTATTGAAAGACATGGCTGTCTTAGGCAGCAATGTCTTCCAATCCACGTATGTTCAAAATATTCAAAAATACGTTTTATTTTGTTTTAGAAACATGTTAAGTTATTTCGGAGCTGTACTGTAATTGTTCTTTTGCGATTAAGTAATTGCAACAGAAGCGAAGCATTAAACTGGAATAGTCCAGATTCAATTTTTATACCATGATATCAATCTACTGATCATGTAAAACATTTGGAAACACAAACACACACACACGCACGCACGCACGCACGGACCCACACACGTACCCACCCATGCACGAACTCGCTCGCCCCCTCCCTCACTCACTCACTCAAGGACTCACTCAAGGACTCACTCACTCACTCACTCACTCACTCACTCACTCACTCACTCACTCACTCACTCACTCACTCACTCACTCACTCACTCACTCACTCACTCACTCACTCACTCACTCACTCACTCACTCACTCACTCACTCACTCACTCACTCACTCACTCACTCACTCACTCACTCACTCACTCACTCACTCACTCACTCACTCACTCACTCACTCACTCACTCACTCACTCACTCACGCACACACGCACGCACACAGTCACGCACGCACGCAAATATGCAAGCGGACACACGCACGCACGCACACACAATGCACGCACGCACGCACGCACACACAAGCACGCACTCGCACGCTTTTGTGCATACAAACGTAATATCGAAAAAATCATACGAAACACTCATGTATACAACAACATAGCATTAATTCAAAATAAATATTATTGATTTCGTATTGTCGGGTCCATATTGTCGAAGTAATATCAGTGGAAGTGATGTCTATCGATGTCAGTTGAAGTCTGTTGAAGTGATGTCAGTTGGTGTGAAATCTGTTGCGGTGATGTCAGTTGAAGCGATGTCATTTGGAGTGATGTTAGTTGAATTGATATCAGTTGAAGTGGTGTCAGTTGAAGTGATGTCAGTTGAAGTGGTGTCAGTTGAAGTGGTGTCAGTTGACTTGATGTTATTTGAAGTGGTGTCAGTTGAAGTGATGTCAGTTAGATTTTTGTTATTTGAAGTGATGCTATTTTGACCTGATATCAGTTGAAGTAATGTCATTTGAATGATGTCAGTTAACGCGATGTCAGTTGAGGTGACATCAGTTGAGGTGATGTCAGTTGAAGTGATGTCAGTTGAGTGAAGTCAGTTAAAGTGATGTCAGTTGAAGTTAATCATAATTTTAAAATTATATGCAGTTTTAGCCTAGGTTTCATTGACACACGTAGCAAGGTATGTGTGTATGCTTTTCAAGTCACGCCACCCAACTCACCAATACCTCTTCCAATATCGGGACGTACGATACATCGATATATCGTGATATTTACTCATCGTTATATCCCACGATATTGTCCAGGCCAACACCATGCGCCACAAAACGTTGTCTCAAACACAGCCTACCAGCCAGGAGAATCTGTAAACACCTAATGTGTCCAAAGCTGTGATTAGCTCAATTGATGGATCTACTTCTATCTATGCCCCGCCCATTTCTCGATAAGCGCCGCCCACACTTTGCCCGTGTCGGGATAGATCAAACGCAGAATTCACAGAATTCCAATATCAAGGTTACTATACAGGTAAACCTATAGCAGCAACGGTGCGGAGTCAAATTAGTTTCAAAATATACAACAGATTGTTTATTAACCCCTCTTGTGTCAACAGCGCCTCTAAGCGCTCAAAATACCACTTATATAAATTAAGCATTTTAATGGTCAACACATTTCAAGAAATTTTAATATTAGAAAACCATTTTTTTTTGTAAATTTACCTCTAAGAATTTTTACCGGCTTAACCATTAAAGGGACAATGGTAAAGAAAATTCACGCCCAGTATCCATTTTCAGATCAAGAGAAGAGTATGTTTTGAAAATTTACCACTGGAATGACTGGCTCGGTTACCGAGCCAGTCATTCCAGTGGTTAATTTTCAAAAATACTCTTCTCTTGACTTGCTAATAGACATTTCTCAAGACCAATGCAGAGTTGTTTTGGTCAGTTTGACCATTAAAAGGTTAAGTTGACATAAGAGGGTTTAAATAGTAATGGCATGCAATTCGTACACTTGACGGACTGTTAAGCGTTTATGACGGACTTAGCTACGTCATTCATTACGCATTTTGCTTGTGATGTCAGCCTACATGTGACGTAATTCATTATAACGTTATATACTTGAATGGCAGAGATTGGATTCATCAATTTAGGTATCCATTTATAGCTATGCCCCGCCCATTTCTAGCTACGTCCCTCCCACGCATTGCCTGTGTGGGGATCGATCGAACCTTGAATTAAAAGAATCCCAATATATAGGTAAGCTGTTACCTATGGCAGCAACAGCGCCCAGTCCGATGGACATTTCCACGTTTAGTTATGCCCCGCCCATCTCTAGCTAAGCCCCACACCTCGCTCGTATTGGGATCGATCGACCTCTGAACTCCCTGACTATCAATTTTCTTGAAACTATAGGCGTAAGCTATTGAATATTTTGGAACTAATTTGACTGGGCGCTGTTGCTGCCTATGGCAGCATGTTTATTAAATAGTAGCGACATAAGATTCGTACACCGTGTCAGACGATTAAGAGTTAAACACGGGCCAAATATAATCATTTATGACGTAATGATTATGACATCATCCTATACCCAGCTTATCTGATTGTGATGTAATATGACACCAGATGATAGATGGATACTCTGGAAAGGTGAATCAGTATCAAAGTATTCAACAATGTTTTTTAAATCGTAAATCCATCAAAGACATGCAATTCGTACACCTGGCGGACTATTCCAGCTTCATGACGGAGTTTAGTCTGGCAATTATGATTGTGACGTCAACATATATGTGACGTAATTGATAATGACGTCAATACTTGCGTGACAGATTGGATTTCCTTGCCATGAAAATATGGCGTTACACATTAATATTATGATATAAAATGATGCTACTGTTATCACGTTGTAATCTATTTCTCATGCCTAAATGTTAATCAAGGTGTTCAATCCTTTTAGCAGAAAAATGGTGAGTGTTCATAGATGTGGATTTATTGCTTAGATCGCTCATTCGCATGCCCTCACTATGGGGCTAGTTGTCGGCACCGCCGATGACGTGAGTTCAGTAAATCGCAATTGCGCATGGCCGGGTATTCACTAACTGGCTGACGCAGACGAACAGCTGCATGCATATATAGCCTTCGAAAATTACTAAAAATAGACGCAAATTTACATATTTTTTATCAGGAATAAAATTGTATTGGTTCTATTAATCTGACACTTTATTAGACTACCTAATAAGTTTAGTAACAAAAACGTATTATTTTGGGGGCTATACATCTGATGGAGAAATACTGAACTGTGAAATGCCGCTTTTGAGAGTGTCGTGAGCGATCTAGCCAGTATATACTAAATCTATGGTGTTTACATTCCCATTACGGAGAAACAGTAAACCTGTCCCAATAAACTTGCCCCGACCCGACTGGTCTACGAAGTGGAGTCTGTAACAACAAACTGTCTGAGGTAGCCTACCTACAACGTCCTGATCTGCTAAGCAAATATTGGAATGGAATTGTCTGGACGTCGTATGCTTCTAATTTGATCTGCCAATCAGTTATCGGACGTCATACTTAAATACGTCATATGTTAGCTAATGTCACAATCAAAATGAGGAATGATGAAGTGCCTCATAAAAATCCAAGTCTGTGATGAATTCACAGTTCAATACATTCTTTTTAATATTTTGAAACTTCTTTGACTTGAAACAGGACATAGAAAAGCCATAGATGCCCTCCACCATCCACCCCCAAACGATTACTGATGGCATCCTTAATTTGGTATGCTCATTTGTTACACATAATTGACATATCCAGTTTATCCATCCATCACATGACGTCATAATCAATTACGTAACGTGTAGAATGATGACATAATCATTACGTCATGAATGACTCGATTGTGTCCGTCTTATACGCGTAATAGTCCGACACGTTGCACTATTTGTGTGTCTTTAGAAATATTGAACAACTTACCTGTATAGTTTTCTGGAAATTGAAAGTCAGGTCGTTCGGGGATCGCTCGATTCCAACACGACCAACGCGTGGGCGGAGCTCAGCTAGAGATGGGCGGGGCTTGGCTAAAACTGGAAAGGTCCATTTCAGATAATGGATGAATCTACTTTTATTACTTCTACTCCACCCATGTCTAGCTAAGCTCCACCCATCTCTAGCTAAGCCTTGGCCATCTCTAGCTAAGCTCCACCCATCTCTAGCTAAGCTCCACCCATCTCTAGCTGAGCCTCGCCCATCTCTAGCTAAGCCTCGCCCATCTCTAGCTAAGCCTCGCCCATCTCTAGCTAAGCCTCGGCCATCTCTAGTTAAGCCCCGCCTATGCTTTGCTCGTGTCGGGGTCGATTTCAAAACTTTGAGTATTAAATTCCCAGAATCCGAATTTCATGGTAACTATACGGCTAGCCTAACCTGTTGAATATTTTAAAAATAATTTGACCAGTCAAAAATGTTTATCAAATGGTAAATTCCTTCAACTGATATGACGGACTCTTCCAGGTTCATGACGGAGTATTACTGTCAATTGCGATTGTGATGTCACCCTATATGTGACGTAATTGATTACGACGTCATATACTTGACTGATAGATTGGATTCATCCGTTAGGTTGGGTGGTGTTGGGTGGCAATGTCAATAACGAACGATAGAGACCAGAACAGAGCGCGAAAGCCTCTGACTATCTTGACAATAATCTAACAGTATGATGGATTGATACCATTGAACGCCTGGCAATAGAGGAATCCAGTTTTAACTATGCCCCGCTCAACCCTAGGTAAGCTCCTCCCACACGTCGCCGTGTTGGGATCGATCAACCCCTGAACTCATTGACTATCGATTTCCAGAAAACTATATCTATGGCAGCAACAGGAACCAGTCAAATTAGTTTCAAAACATTCAACAGCACGTTTATTAAATAGTAAAGTCATACTATTCGTACAACAACGCTTAGTCCGCCATCAACTAAGCGTTCGTGACGAACTTACCTACGCCATTAATCATGTAATTCATTATGACGTTATCCTTCATGTAGTTGATTGCGATGTCATATGATTGATGGATAAACTAGAAAGGTTCATTGCTAAGCAAGTACCAGTTAGCCAGAACATTATCGTATCGTCCTGCTTACATTGTGACATGTATGTGTGTGATGCGGATGACGACTCACTTACCCGCTCGCTCACTCACTCACTCACTCACTCACTCACTCACTCACTCACTCACTCACTCACTCACTCACTCACTCACTCACTCACTCACTCACTCACTCACTCACTCACTCACTCACTCACTCACTCACTCACTCACTCACTCACTCACTCACTCACTCACTCACTCACTCACTCACTCACTCACTCACTCACTCACTCACTCACTCACTCACTCACTCACTCACTCACTCACTCACTCAATCACTCACTCACTCACTCACTCACTCACTCACTCACTCACTCACTCACTCACTCACTCACTCACTCACTCACTCACTCACTCACTCACTCACTCACTCACTCACTCACTCACTCACTCACTCACTCACTCCCTCCCTCCCTCCCTCCCTCCCTCCCTCCCTCCCTCCCTCCCTCCCTCCCTCCCTCCCTCACTCACTCACTCACTCACTCACTTTAAACTGTAACTTAACATAAAATGCATATACACCCACCATTTGTTATTATGAATTAGTGTCGACTGTACGAAGCATAAACCTCTCACATCCTTGAGTTGCGGCACCAGCAGTGTGTAACCACATCCGAGTGTCTGCCTCCTCTTGAGTGCATGGAGCTAAAGCGGAATTATTTCTTGGATGGTTAGAAACCACATCTTGACATTTTGTTGCAACTACCACCTTGTCAGTTGCAATCGTCACGGCATGCTCTGACAGAAAGGAGAAACGCTCAGTCTTGTCGTCATCGATCCGTAAGACCCGCTGCCAGTTGCCAGGAAGTTGTGTGACGGATTCCACCCAGCTTCTTATGCCCTTACCCCGCTTGCTTCTCGTTTGAGATTTGTGGCGTCTTCCCAGTAGACACCATACAATGTCGACACGAATGACACACTGTGCAGGTAGCTGTTTGGCTGTGTAGGCATCAAATGTTCTGGCACCTCCTGGTTTGTACATATTCACTAGTGCTTCTCCATCTAAATGATGACATCAATGACAGGAGCTTCATTTCGAGGCTATCCGGTGCTCTCAAGACAATCCAGTAAGTCTTTCCTCTTCTCTAGGCGTAATTTTCCATTGTCAGACAATGTAGATGGACATGCCTGGATCTCGTGCTTAAAGAGCTAATCCAGGCTACTTCCACGAGTCTGACAGGCAATGTACAATCGTGAAAATAAAGAGCAGTCACGTTGCAGGGAGGCCACATGCAGCTTGTTATTTGACATGTCTTGATTAGTTGTAAGACGAAACAAGGTCGGTTTGTTCTTCTTAATAGGTGCAGACAGAGTTTTTGTTTGGTTTACTAGTCTCTCTTTGACAAAGAGCTGATACTGTTTTTCTCCACATTTTACAGTGAATTGGAAACCGCCTCATTAACCGTGATATGTGTATTCAGCAAGTCATTGCTTTCTTCAAGAAATGGAGTACCCATTTCTTCTACAACCTTTGTCAGTGGTGTGACATGTTTGGCAAATATCTGCTGGATACTCTACTTTTGGTCATGATGAGGTGTTTTTTGGTGTACCTCTATTCATGGAATATTCAAATTCAATGATAATACGAGCAATCTCTGGTCCTGCAATCGTCCAACGCTCTAGAGCTTTTGAATTTTGAGTGAGATCAATAACTCCTCCATCATCCTTCACACGCCGATTACTCTGTCCATATGCATGTTCAATTGTCATGGAGGAAAGTATTCGCAGTGCTTTTTGCAGCTACGGAATTTCCAATACATAATGGCAGTGTTAGTTGTCTTAAGATTGATCATGTCACGGATGTGAACTGATGGCCATCTTGCATAATTGAGGTGGTCCATACTGAAATACCAAGGTTAGTAAAGACAGTCTACATAAAGTGAAAAGTTTGCTTCTCGCAAAGATCGCACGAATGTAAGGGTAAGAAGCTCCAGGTTCAAAGATGTATGCCAGTACAGAAACTGGGGGCTCTCTGAACACATGCACTTACTCCACGTCTCAAAGCTCTCGGGTGTATCTCCATTGTCGTTTAGTGTCTTGCTGTATATTGTGTATCCCTTCCTTAGCAGTGTATGCAAACAGCATGCCCGTCACGTGGTGTGTATGCCTAGTTCAAGCGACATCGGATGCTTTTAGATAAGAATACGCAGTACCTGCCGACGCTATCTCAGCCTGCACTAGAACTTATACCCATCCGCTATCCTCGAGCCAATCACCAAGCATTCTCAGTCCAGCCATGCATATCCGTATGAAGACCTTGAAGAATCATCACAAATTTCCCTTCACCATAAAGTTCTGTACAATTCCATTGAATTTGATTAGCATGCAGCATAATGATAGGAAATCAGTTCAAGTTTTATAGTATATACCATTATGTACAAAGGCTATTTCACAGTATGGCTGCCAACAATGCTTCAATGGCATAGCAACAAGACCCCAACCCCCGTGTAATAGAATCATAACCCCAGAGCATTGTTGGCAGCCAGACTGTGAAATGGCTTATTTTGCAGAGTAGACACACTATTTTGGCATTTGACCTTATTGTTCCAAATGACCTTGACCTCAGAATGAAAAGGACATGATGTAAACATGTAGCGAGTACTATAAATAGTATGAAACCATGCTCAAATTACTTTCCTATCAATTACAGTTATAGAAATATCGGTGTTTCCGTAATTTTTTCAGATTTGATAATTGCAAAAGCGATTGCCACGGCAGCGACAAAAATAAGTCAAATCTGAAATGGCTCAATATCCAAGGTAACTGTCGCCCATCTATGTAGCTCCCTCCCCCACCCATCTCTCTCTCTCCCACACACCCCCCCCCCCTCCCTCCCTCCTTCCCTCCCTCCCCCCTCCCTCCACCTCCCTCTCTCTCTCTCTCTCTCTCTCTCTCTCTCTCTCTCTCTCTCTCTCTCTCTCTCTCTCTCTCTCTCTCGTGTCTAGACTATCGAAAGAGAACAGGTGACACCGATAAACAGCAATACTAGTGATTGTAGAGTGCTCAGTTCAAAAGATATCACTGACCTCATTCTCGTATGGCCCCTGGCGGGCATTTTAGAATTCAGGCTCTAGCGGAGTTAGCCCCATATTTCATAGGGACATAGGAGCTAAATCTCTTCTAAATCGTCCAAGGCACGCGGATCAACAAGAACAAAAATGTAGGAACGTAATGGTCACGGATTCCATGAAAATTACTATGTTTCCGACTTAGAATCACGCACAAAGTTGTGACATCCTAGTGTATGGTCACACAATTTTCTGTTTTAAAATGTTAGCCAAATCCCAACAGCAGATTCCGAAATATCCATAGATCCGGAAGTTGATATAATGTGAATCTCATGGCGTTTCTGTCGTTATGATCGTGTCATCCGCGTAAAGGAGAATAAATAGCTTTAAATAGTATTCGGGGTCGTCCGGGAATGTAGCATCGGATAATTGTGAAACATAAGGCATACCATTATAGGATGTGGAGATCGTTTTCTCTAATATCATTTAGCAATAAGGTAAAAAGTATGGGGGGGGGGGGTGGAGATAATTTTCACCTTGTCTTACACATGTATCATATCGTATAATTTGGCTTGATTGTACAAGTTATATACTAGTAAAAACTATTTTCCATTAATATTATTGTCCAACAGCTTCATCCATAGGAAGGTTTTGTTTACCGTATCTAACGCCTTTTTATAGTCTACATAAATTGCAGCATAGACGTTTTCGTTTCGATAAGTATAAATCAATTATGGCCTTTCTGTTGTATAGCACTGATAGTTTATGGTTTATAGATCCCATATCACTCATATCCTGTCACATCCCATTATCTGTATCATAAGTATCTGCTTTATAACATCGCGTAAATGTTGAACAGTGATCGTCACCGTTTATGTACACATAACCGTGGATTAAGACGTTACACGTACACATAGATTGATCGTGAGGATTGCAATGAAGTAATGGGCCGTTCCTGTTTACCCATCAATCATATGACGTCATAATGAACTACGTGACGTTTAGGATGACGCTATAATCGATCGGGTCACGAGTGGCGTAGATAAGTTCATCACGAACGCTTAATTGATGATGGATTAAGCGTTGGTGTGCGAAATGTAAGTACTATTTAATAAACATGCTGTTGAATATTTTGAAACTAATTTGACTGGACGATTTTGCTGCCATATTCAACAGCTTACATGTATAGTTTTCTGGAAATTATGAATAGCATTGAAATACTCATTTATTATTGTAATAGCTGGTGTAAGGATTAGGCTTGGCAACAGCTGTTAATTCAGAGGTGATCGTACAGTCGTATTTTGCAAATAAACTGCGACATATTGAGATATTGTTGCACATTAGCTGATAAAAAGAATACAAGGATTGTGTTATAACAATGGTTTCTATTTCCGGAAACTTCCTTTGTAGAAACTGTACATTTATATGCATGCTGAAAATAGAATGTCTATAAAATTATGTAACAGTTAATAGCGTGCCATCGATTATATTTGATTAGCTATATAGGATCGGTCGACAGGCCTTAGGGCGCCTAAAACTTTCCACAGCCGTAACAATTGTTATAATATCATCAGTACGATCATTGTAATTACATTGTAATTCGTGAATCCATTTCCGCAGTCAATCGCATGGCGTCATAATCAAGTACGTCAAGTTTAGGATGACGTCATAATCATTACGTCATGAATGACTAGATTTAGTCCGTCTTTAACGGTTACTAGTCTGACTCGTTGTTCGAATTGTCTTCGTCATTTAATAAACATTCTGTCAAATATTTTTAATCTAATTGGACTGGGCGCTGTTGCTGCCATAGTTTCAAAATAGTCAACAGCTTACCTGTATAGTTTTCTGAAAATTGACAGTCATGGAGTTCAGCGATCGATTGATCCCAACACGAGCAAGGTGTCGGTAGAGTTTAGCTAGAGATGGGAGGGGCATAGCTAAAACTGGAAGGGTCCATAATTATTATTATTATTATTATTATTATTATTATTATTATTATTATTATTAGGCCTATATAATCATCACAATTATTGCAATTATGCATTCCATTTAGCAAACTGCACGGTGTTACTTAGCAACAGCATCTGACGGTCCATTTAGCTAATTGAGCATGCTACATCTTGATGGATAGGAAATCTTTTAATGGATATTCATTCCCATGTGGTTATGCAATAGTTCATTTAACTCTGCACCAATCAAACGGGCCCACGTAAATGGTGGCATAGATATAGACATGACTCATGCCCCTCAGTCCGTCCGTCCGCCCGTCCGTCTACCCGCCCGTCTATCCCTCCCTCCATCCATCCATATGTCCGTCCGCCCGCCCGCCCGCCATCCCGCCAACCGGCAGACCCACTCACCCACCCACCCACCCACCCACCCACCAGGCCACCCAGCCACATAGCCACCCACCCACCCACCCACACGCACACACACTGACCAACCCGGCCACCAAGCCAACCAGTCATAAATCCATCCATCCATCAACCAGTTGATCGTCAGCATAAATGCAGGAATCTAGAATCACACAATTCCACACTACCAATCGTTTACTTATTGATTGTGTGTGCAGTAGTGTTGTTATGGTGTACAGTAGTTTCCATAAATAAGTGAAAACATTTCCAGACAGAAACAAAACATGTAATTTAATATAATTCTGAACACGACGTAAGAAACGGTCTGGTTAATATTTTGGACTGAATTTTATTGGAAGCAATTGCTGGCCCGGGTTATAGGCAGCAATAAATCGCTTTCTATATCAAATTAAGTATAAATTATTCACCAATACGTTTTATTTTGTTTCGGAGACATTGTACGATATTTTTAGCCTACACAGATTGATAGATGGATACTCTGGAAAGGTGAAATATGCGTTCATATACGTACTTATCTACGTAATTCATGACGTCATTGATTATGACGTCAGCATAGTTGTAGTTGATTAAGATGTCATATGACGGATGGATAAAGTGAAAAGTTCCCTTACCTAGGAAAGAAGCAGGGTGTATGCGTTGAGATAAGTGTGGTGTGTCAATACATGGAGCTTCCTACCCACCACCCCATCCCATCCCCACCCCCACCCCACTCCGATAGAGTAACTCAAATTTTGATACAACATAGTATTAACTGTTGTGGAGAAGGAAACATGGCTTCCCAGTGGTTTGAAAGCTGTGGACTTGCGGATCTAAATTGCCATGCCTTAACTGTTACATGTATTTCTTGCTACATGCGACATGAACATGATATGCACACTGTATTAACTGTTAATAGGAAAACCATGGTTAAAAATGGAAGTTTCCCATATCGGAGAGATATAGGTATTATCAATGCATTTTTATGTGGAGCTCCAAAGGCATTGAACAGACCCGATGTTTGTCGTCGTAACAGAGTCGGATTTATTATGGTGGAGGCCCCTGGGCAATAATTAGGCGATGCCCTGGAAGAAGGTTCCCACCTCGTATAGACTGTGGGGCCGGGGTTCTTCCCTAAGAAAATTGAAAATTAGATCCACTTAATGGCTTCTCAGAGCATCTAATTTTCAATTTTCGTAGGGGAGGACACCCGTGCCTCTCCTATTGAAGGGCGACACGCTGCCAATTCCTGCATTCTGTATAGATACATAATACCCTTAGTTTGCTTCATCTGTTGCCATGCATTTTCAATAAATGTTGGGCAGAAATCTAACAATAGTCTTATCCCAATGACTCGCACTGATCACTTCCCCTTACGCAATAGAATTTTGTTTTTAAATTTTGATATAGGTGGAGGACACTGGGCAGCTGCCCAGTCTGCCCAATCCTAAATCCGGCCCTGTATCGCAAAGCCTGCGAGCCCTCACGAATCACTTTCCCAACTGCTCTACATGGATCCACGACATGGAACCGACTGTGTAACAGGAAATATCGCCTCGCAGTCCTTTTTGGAAGTTGTGAATTTCATAACTCTAAAATCCCTATGACAGTCATGATATAGCTCTATGATGCTATGTCTGTTTCCATAATGCTAGGCAAAGAATTGCCTTTTCCAGTTTATCCATCCCTCATATGACGTCATAATTAAGTACGCGACGTGTAGGATGACGTCATAATCAATAACGTCATGAATGACATAGATAAGTACGTCACGAGTGCATAATTGGTGACAGGTTAAGCGTTGTTTGACGAATTGTATGTCTTTACTATTTAATAAACATTCTGTTGAATATTTTGAAACTAATTTGACTGGGAGCTGTTGCTGGCATAGACGGCTACAGCACCCAGTCCACTGAGTTTCAAACTATTTAACAGTTTACCTGTATAGTTTTCTGGAAATCGATAGTCAGGGCCTTCGCGGATCGATCGATCCCAACACGAGCCAGGTGTGAGTGGAGATTAACTGGGGATGGGCGGGGAATAGCTAAAACTGGAAAGGTCCATTCCAACAGCTGGGCAGTTATAAAAAAAAGCCGTCTTGAACAAAGTTAATGTCACTGCACACATCTGAGAGTAAATCCAAAACATCACTGGGCACACAGTTTAATATCGATTGCAGTACTCAACAAACTGCGTAACGCGGAGCCACTATCTGTTATGGTAGCTCAACAGGGATGGCACCAGCGATGGTCTATGTTCTTCAAATGCCAACAATACGCAAGCTGGTAAAACCGCTAGAATTTCTTGCTGTACGTGGGTGCCAACAGGTATTAGGCAGTGGCAGGCACCCAAAGGCGCAACTATAGCAACTTGCGGTCATCCCTAAAAGAACGTAATTTAGGACCATAAAAGACGAGAACAAGTACACATATTGGTGCAAGGCATCAATGGTAAATAGCGTGCCCGGAGGTTATTAAAATTCTGAGAATAAACTCAACTGTTTCATGAAAGAATGAAGTTATATAAGACATACACGCCACTCATGACAAAAATATAGGCGGACAATACCACAAATTAAGGAATATTTCTTGCAAAAAGATATGGGCAGTATTAGCTATGGGCTAGGAAAAGCAGCTTCTATTTTTGGTCAGTTCAACAATTTTTCCATCCATCCTTTTTCAAATTTGCGTCATTAATAATAATCTTTATTTAAGAATGGTATACATCGTCAGTAAACTTATCTTCCCGAGGCCCTCACACACACACACACACACGCACGCACGCACGCACGCACGCACGCACGCACGCACGCACGCACGCACGCACGCACGCACGCACGCACGCACGCACGCACGCACGCACGCACGCACGCACGCATATAAATATATAACTATTTACAAATATACAAAATATACAATATTATAACACAAGTAAAATGACTGTTAAATTAGATAATTAACATATTTGTTCATTTTCGATAGATATTACTAAAAAAATTTGTAAAATTGTCATTAGGTATCTACAACATGTAAAGATAAAAAAATCAACAGAACTGGCAACCCAGTCAGTAGAAAATCAGCGCAAGAAGCAGTACAGACACTGACACCCATTCACACATATTAAAGAAGACTGTAAAGAATAGTTTAAACCTAAATCTTGATATCGTCTTAAACAGACGTGAAGGGCTTATTACCCGGAAATATATTGGTGAAATATACACTGCAATGCTAGTGAAATGCACAAAGCAAGTATATTTTTGATGCAATACAGGACCCCGATCTGTACCGACAGATAACCTTTTCAACAAAGTTAAGTGGCCAGGATAGAACCAATACCGTGAACATTGTTTATTCCAACGAAAATGATATAGTAGAAAATATTCTGACTGAAGATCCAGTGGGAAACAGCCACGACATCGTGATCTGTTTCATTTAGCTATCGTATCTATGTCACCTATTAAACGATATCTTTACTGGAAACAGTGACAAACCATTAAATCAAATATTTTTGCTCGACAAAAAGGCCAAAATCGGCCCCAACCGTTGTAATGATGACGATCTTGTTGACAATATGTACAAATGTTAGGGCATTATCCTGATAAGTCAGGTTCTACCAGTACACGTGGCTATTAATATGGGAGATATAGAAATATTTTCACATTACTATAATAAATATTTGGTGGTAGAATTATTACAATATTTCGCACAGCACGAGAACATAGTGAGTTCTACATGGCCTTATGTTCGAAAACTGGCTACAAGGCATGTATAACTATTCTGGTACCGAATATAGTACATTATTGGAATTTGACAATGGTGTGTCACTACTAATTTGCATATGACGAAATTACTGTATAGTAAACATTTTTAAAACCTTTAATACTTTATTAGTATTTATTTTATTGATGCACTGGCAACGCACGGCTTCAATTTCCACATGCTAACCAGCCGACAATTTGTTGATCACTATCTCCCCGGCCGAGGATCGAACCGTCATACTGCAACTCCGCATGGCATCAGCAACCAGATATCTTTCCACTGGACCACCGCGCCAAGACAAAAAGTCTAGGTTTAGCCGACCAGCTTTCACATGTCTGATATACTGACACTCTGACGATTCATATGGGACTATCTGTGGATGCATCTGCCACGATTCAATCCTAGGCTTTTAAAGCCTATTATACTCTGACTCCATCACGGCTCTGGCAGTATGTATTTATTTTATTGACGCGCTGGCAACTCGCGGCTTCAATTTCCACATGCTAACCAGCTGACAGTCATGCACCTATTAGTTTAATTTGTTGATCACCATGTCCCCGGTCGAGGATCGAACCGTCATACTGCAACTCCGCATGGCATCAGCAACCAGACATCTTTCCACTGGACCACCGCGCCAAGACAGAAAATCGTTGATCTGACAGAGTTTGCGCCAATTTTCGGTATGGAATTGTGTACTATGAAATTACGTTCCAGTAGAATTTTTTTTAATTCGGAGTACAACTAGCATATTTCCTATAAGTATTTGTGGGTGAAATTCTGGGTGTGAACGTATTGCAATGAAAACCATGAATTAGCCGACATTTTTTAATCTCACTGTGTCATAAGCTTATGCCTATACCTATCTAAGCCTATGGGTGATATTCTGGGCTGAACCCATTATGAGCGATATGTTAGGACATATCGACACATATCTGAATGTGGTGAATGTGAACCGACCATATTACAATGGGGCCATATGGCGAATATGTAACTACATATTACCAAATTACTTGATGGTAGAATCGTGCAAAAGCAGTAGTACATATTCAGTTATATACAGCTTTATGTAAAAAAAAATGATTACAAACCGAGAACTGAGATTCTAATACTGAATATAGTAAATTGTTGGCATTTGACAACTGTCCGTAGCTACTAAATTTAATATTACGAAATTACTACGTGGTAGAAATCTCAAGATTCATTAGCGTATTCATATCCCTATCTAACCATATCTGTGAAATTATGTAGCCACACATATTGCAGATGGTAGGGTATTGAAAACCGCAGATCTGCCAACATTGGAACAAATTTAGGCGATGAAATCGCATACTACGAAAATACTTCACGTTCGAATTCTTTTAAATTCCCAATGTAACTAGCATATTCAAACTCCTATACGTGTGTGTGAGCCGACCATATTACGGAAAGTAGGGCACCGAAAACCACGAATACACCATCATTAAAACTAAATTTTACATATTAAAATTACTTCATCTAGAATTTGTTAGATTCGGAATATAACTCGCATATTAAAGCTCAAGTCTATGTCGGGTAAATTATGGGTCAATAGGGCACCGAAAACTGTGGTGGTTTATTAACACAATGAACCTTTCCAGTTTAGCTATGCCCCGCCCATCTCTAGCTAAACTCCACCCATACCACTCTCGAGTTGGGATCGATGGATTTCTGAACTTCTAGACGATAAATTTCAAGAAAACTATACAGGTAAGCCATGGAATATTTTGACACTAAATTGACTGGGTCCTGTTGCTGCCTATGCCTAAATCTTGCGCATTAAAATTAATTCATCTAGAATTTGTTAGATTCGGAATATAACTAGCATCTTAAAGCTCAAATCTATGTGGGGTAAATTATGGGGCTGAACATACTACAGACAATAGAGCACCGAAAACTGTGGTGGTTTATTAACACAATGAACCTTTCCAGTTTAGCTATGCCCCGCCCATCTCTAGCTAAACTCCACCCATACCACTCTCGAGTTGAAATCGATGGATTTCTGAACTTCTAGACCATAAATTTCAAGAAAACTATACAGGTAAGCCGTGGAATATTTTGACACTAAATTGACTGCGTCCTGTTGATACCTATGGCAGCAACAGCGCCCAGTCAAATTACTTTCAAAATGTTCAAAAGCATTTTTATTAAATAACAAAAACATACAATTCGTACAACGTGTCAGATTATTAAGCATTTAAGATGGGCCAAATCGAGTCGGTCATGACGTCATTATTAGAGGCCAACATGATCCCTGTACTGAAAAAGGCAAGAATAAATCCAAAGCGTCAAGTTATCGACCTATCAGTCTGACTAGTTGCATTGTCAAAGCCATGGAAAGAATCCTCAACCAGAGACTTCTTCGACATCTTGAAAGCAATAATCTCTTAGCGGATGAACAAAATGGCTTCAGAAAGTGTAGATCTACTGAGGATCAAACAACGTATCTGACACAGTCTATAGAGGAGGCGTTCCAACAGAAAAGGCATACCATCACTGTGTGGGTTGATCTGCAGAAGGCATTTGATAAAGTATGGAACCATGGACTCCTCAAAAAGCTCAGGACCAGTGATATTTCTGCAAAAATGTACAGCTGGATATGCCAGTATCTCCACAACCGAAAGGTATCAGTACAGCCGAATGGGACGAGCAGCAAGAAAGTCCTGCTACGACATGGTGTACCTCAGGATGGTGTAGTCTCTCCCACCCTCTTCACAGTATTCATCAATGACCTGGTGAATAACCTTCCAATGGGAGTCAGAGCTGCATTGTATGCTAACGATCTTGTGATGTGGAGCAGTGAGGAGTATGTGTCAACAGTCAATTACCGCATGCAACTCGCAATTGATCACCTCAATTCTTGGGCTACAAGATGGTTTGTCCAGATCAACAAAGAGAAGACAGTCGCAACTCTATTCACACTATCCACTAAAAAGGAACACAAGACAAGAAATTTGGTAACTCAGTTCTGCACTTTGAGGATGAAGTAACTTATCTTGGTCTGATATTTGACAAAAGACTAACCTGGAAGGCGCAAATCAGAAAAGCTGAAGGTATAGCCAAAGCGAAGACTCGAAGATATTCGGAAGCTCTCTGGAACAAAATGGGGAGCCAACATGAAATTCTGAAACAGGTTTACTCTGGATCAGTTAGGCCAATCATCGAATACGGCTCATCATCATGGATGACAGCTGCTACAAGCACCCTTCAGACATTGGATAAGGTACAACATCAGGCTCATCGTATCATAACAGGGTCTATGAAGACCACTCCAATAGCAGCGATGGAAGAACTTACCAATATCCAGCCACTCCAGCAGAGACGAGAAATCAAGGCCGAGATTCAATATGAGATATTCAAATTGATGCCTCACCATCCCATGCAGATGCTGACTCACCAAATGTCTAGAGGAAGGTTCAAAAGGAATAATTTCTTATTAAAATCAAAGAAAATTGAAAGAAACAGAGAGTCGGACATCTTCCCCAAATGTAGAAACATAACTGCTATCTCTGAGAGGGAACCGTGGAAAGCTTCTGAAATAGAAAATACAATTTCAATCTGGCCCTCGATTCCAGGGATTGAAAGCAAGGGAGATCAAGCAGAGGTGATAAACAAAGTTCTTGCATTGAGTCATATTGCAGAAAACTACCCCGAGGAAGAGTGGATACATGTTTATACAGATGGATCAGCTATCCAGGCTGCCAAGAATGGAGGGGCAGGTGCTCACATTCAGTTTCCATGTGGAGATATAACAGACTCATGCGTGCCAACAGGGAAGCACTGTAGCAATTACACTGCAGAAATCCAGGCACTGATCTTAGCTAGCCAAATCTTGATACAACGAAAAACCAGAAATGAAAATATTGTCTTTCTGACAGACTCCCTCTCAGCGCTCCAGGCGCTGGACAGTGGCAAGGAAAGTACAGATTTAATTCATGAAAATCTTACGCAACTGTCTAAGGAGAACAGTGTCAACTTACAGTGGATCCCCTCGCATTGTGGCATATTAGGAAATGACAAAGCGGATCAACTGGCTAAGGAAGGGTCAAATAAAGAACAATTCAACCGTGAGGTTGACTTTGAAGAACTGAAGCATATCATTAAAGCCACAAGAACCACCAGCAGGCAGCATAATGATGCAATACACAGCCTCAGTAAGGAGGATCAGACATGTATCTTCAGATTGAGGACTGGTCACAATCGTCTCAATGCACATATTCACCGTCTCAAGATTACAGATTCTCCACTTTGTGAGTGTCAGCAGTCAGAGGAAACAGCAGAAAATCTCTTGCAGCACTGCCAGCGACATGGACAGGCTAGGAGAAGCTTCCGGCCTATTGAAGTATCTTTTGAAGAGAAGATCAGAGGACACAGAGACAGTTTCGTGACCACTTCAGCTTTCATGCACCAAATAAGGAAGACAGTCTAAGATTACTGTCATGAGAAAGATGAACGCAAGAAGAAGAAGAAAGAACTATAAACACAGTCATCATAATTGATAAATTCTAGCCTTATGTCATTTAACCATTACATATCGCAACAGAATAATTTGCTATGAAATCGGAAATACTATGTTGAATATTTTTAATTAATTTGTGTGGGAGCTGTTGCTGCCTAGTCAAATTAGTATTAAAATAGCCATTAGCTTTAGTGCATAGCCATCTTGAATTAGAACCGGGGAATTTGAAGGGTCGATGCATTGGTTTTTAAGATGTTATATTGGAAAAGTCGCCCAGCAAAGATGGTCCTTGTTTGGCCATGTGCTAAGGATGCCAGGGGACACACCAGCGCAGAGAGCCTCGGAATTCTCCCTACTAAGAGCCAGCAAATACAAAACCAGGAGAGGACGCCATTGCATAAATCTGACCTCAAGAAAGCAGGACTCGGTACACTCAAGTCAAGAATGGAACGGAGGAAACTACGGATTTTGGGTGAGGACAAGACACAGTGGGCAAAAGCGAAGAAGGACTGATTGCAGTTGTAGAATGTTTCTACTACTACATCCACAGAACACAGTAATCATGCATATATCTATACTGCAAGTATCGACACGGTGTCTGCCCAGCATCGGCCTAGTAAGCTTCGTTGTCTGGGATATGTCTGACCAACTATTTCATTCTTTTCTTTAAATTTCTTTAATCCACTTGAAAAAGGAATTCGTCCGAGAAGCATTTTTCAAAAATTCTAACCGCGTTGAAACTGGACTACATTGGCCTGATGCTGTTCCATAATGCGTGTGCTTTGCGGGTAAATGACCATGTTTGACAATTCATACGCCGTTCAACATATTAACCTTTTAATTGTTAAATTTGGTCAAGAATATCGAAACATTTTACTTATTGAATGTCCATTTGTAGGCCAAGAGAAGACTGTTTATTAAAATTAAACACTTGAATGACTGGTTCTGTTATCGAGCCAGTCATTTCAGTGGTATGTTAAAAAGAATTGTCTTCTCTTGGCCTGCAAATAGACATTTTTCAAGACCGCTGTAGAGGTCGGTTTTGGCTGGATTCGACATGAAATGATTAAACCATTTCTTACTAAAAAGCATAGAATGTCATCCCTAGCGTTACAGGCATATTGTCGACGTCACTGAAAATAATTTGGCTGCTACATATTGCCGCCGTTGAGACTACATTTTTCAGTCGGCTGTCTTACGACATTCGTAAATGAGTACTCTATAGATATTAGGCCTTTATAATATGCTCATTCTCAGAATCACGATTTCAAAGGTATTATAGAAGTAAGCAGTTTGAGCATTTTGAAACTAATTTGGCACGAACCTGTGGCTACCACAGGCAACAACAGCTCCCAGTTAAAATTAGTTTTAAAATATTGAACAGAATAATTTAAAATTATAAAATCTTTTTTTAGTGGGTGGGTGTGGTGGTGGTTTGGTGGGGGGGGGGCGTTCAAATGGTTAACCATTTAACACTCATATCAGTCAAAAACGACCAATGCAGTGGTCTTAAGAAATGTCCATTTGCAGATCAAAAGAAGACTATTTTTGAAAATCTACCACTTGAATGACTGACTCTGTTACCGAGCCAGTCATCCCAGTGGTACATTTTCAAAAATAGTCATCTCTTGGTCTGTAAATGCACATTTTTTATGAGAAAATTAAAAAATTTCTTGAATAAATTCGAGGGTTAAAGGGCTAAATATAATGCCACATCTGGCCTATGGGTTAAGCCTAATATATAATCGCATTTTGATTTAGCAGAATCTAGGAGACAATAATACATTCCCAAGAACCGCAGATGACAAGTTGTTGTGTAACCATTACGATCATCTAGAATCATGGACGGTCAGTATAAGATGAGTTAGTAATAATATGACCATCACAGTGTGTTACAAGGTAGTGTGATTGCTAATTTAAATCCCACTGGTCATGATAATTTCTAAACTAATCAAAGGTGCATATTCACTGCAAAAATTGTCTACGTTTATGGGCTTAATTTGTGGCCCTAGATGTAAAGAAACGAAATAAACCTTAAGATATTATGATTTTATTACGAATAAATTAATATAATTTTTTAAGTTGTGAAATTGAAATAGAGACACTATTTCAACTTCGCAATTAAAAAAATTATCATAATTTATACGAAATGAAACCATCATATGCTAAGTTATTTTTTTCTTCAAATTTTCAGTTCTGTCTTGCAATTTGCCTCTGCACTTGAAACTTTCATGTAATGTCTTCACTCAAATTCGAATGTCATGATAGTATAATAATTAGTATATACTCTTAATATTTTCAGTGTAACTAAGCCTGATTCACCAATTCTGCTAGAGGATCCGGTTCTACTTGAACTGGGGAAGAAGTAGAACAAAAGTTCTGCTCAGGTAGACTTGTGCGATTATTGCTTTGAGTGATCACGATCGATTATTTAAGAATAATCGTGATTGCTTGATTAATCAGCTCGGATACAATTATCAAGTCATAGCAACGAAAGCATACCAATGACAAGCTAATGACTAGATAAGCTCCACCCACACCTCGCTCTTGTTGGGATCGATCTATGTCTGAACTTCCTGACTATCAATTTCCAGAAAACTATATAGGTAGGCTGTTGAATATTTTGAAACTAATTCGACTGGGTGATGTTGCTGCCATAGCAATAGCGTCCAGTCAAATTAGTTCCAAAATATTCAACATCACGTGTATTAAATAGTAGAGACACAATTCGTACAACGCGTCGGACTACCAAGAGCAAAAGACGCCCATATACAATCATTTATAACTTAATAATCATGACGTCACTTAGTTGGTTATCACATCATATGACGTCATAGGATCGATGGATAAACCTGGAATGAAGAAAATATCAATTTCCCTTTCTCTGAGATCTAACAATACTCACCATTCTATTACTTCTGATACAAGCTAGCCTGGATAGCTGGGCCCTAGGACTAAAGACTTAGTAAGATTTACCGACGCCTGGAACCGGGTACTCGGCTTCCAACTACCGAGTACTCGTTTGCCATGAAGCTCATATTGTTTGCATAGCCACCAAACAAGAGATACCCATGGCTTGCGTCCATGGGGATGGAAGGCTGGGTCCGTAATAGAATGGTGAGTATTGTTAGATCTCGGAGAAATGGAAATTTAAATTTCCTTCATTCTCCTTCAATCAATACTCGCCATTCTATTATTCTGATACACACCAGATTTAGACAGTAACCTGGTGGGAAGGGGCAAGCCATCAATTGCTACTTTTCCTCCTTGGAGAAAGAGCTAGACTTAAACTTGATTAATGGAGACCTAAAAGGACCATCAATTTAACGGAACCGAATCACATTCGTATCACTGCGGCCCCCCCCCCCCCCTTTCGCCTAGGGAAAGGGAGAGAACTCACGAACATGCATCTCGCCTGAAACACAAATATGCCAAGAGGGTTAACTGCTCTTTGCATATATTAGCCTGGGAAAGAGCATGAATAAATACGATGAATGAACATGATATATAGACATAATACAAAAAAGCTCTCAATCTTGAATTACCTCATGATATTTAGATTTCAGACGTGGAGCCTCAAACCATTCACTTGTCCGGCCATCGCTGACATAATCTGGTTGACATCCTCTCGCTCGACCATGTCTGCTTCTCAATTCTTTCTTACAAATGCCAAAAAAGGGAGAAGAGCAGTGTGGTCGTATAACTATCATTTCAAAACAGCTAAAGCGAGTGGATTGGCGGAGTCTGACACATCCCTCATATAGTAATCCGTGAAAGAGGACTAACTGTGCCATTGTGCAACAGCCATGATGTCCTTTAATGGAACACCATTGTAAAGGGTTGTCGAGGCGGCTATTCCTCTAACATTGTGTGACCTTCCGCATTGCACCTGGTGCCCAGTTACAATCTCATGGGTAGTCTGAATGCATTCGACTACCCAATGAGGGATATAATCCATGGATGCGGCACCATATGGCTTCTTATGGCAGATCCACAGATGTCTATCATTCAACCCTAACGAGTCTGTCCGTTTTTTGTACTTAGTCAAAGCACGGACTGGGCACCAGACACTGGCATCACGATCAAATCTAGTTATTTTCGGTATAATGATCGGTTTGTCTGGATATCTCAAAGATTGATTCTTTGACATAAACTTTGCTCTTGGCAGTAGATGCAGACCCTCTCCAGAGACAATAAATCGGCCCCTCTCTGCTGAAAGTGCATGGATCTCACTGCGCCTTCTAGCTGAGGAAGCTGCCAATAGAAAGACCGCCTTTAGAGTCAAATGCTTTAGACTAGCCGAATGCAACGGTTCGAAAGGGCCTGTACATTAAGCAGTAATGATAGACTCCAGGCTGGAATGACTACCGGTTGTCTCGGTCGGAGATTGCTCATTCCCTTCACCATCACATTCAACTGGGCCACCTCTGGACTATCCCTGTTGGCTAGACAAGGGAAACTGATGCCAAAGCTGACTTGTATCCAGCAAGTGTGACAGGAGCTAGTCCTGAAAAGAACAGCTCACAGAGAAAGTCTGCTATTTGCTGAATAGTGGATAGAAAGGTATCAATACCCTTTCCTTCACACCAGTCTGCAAATCTGTTAACCTTGTTGTTATATGACTTGAAGGTTGACCTCCTTCTCGCAGCTGTGATGCAATTCGCAGCTTGTCGAGAAAAGCCTTCCGACGTGGAACATTGTTTGATAACATCCACGCAGTCAATTTGAACATTTCGGGATGCTCGTGTAGGAAGCATCCATTGGCCTGCGAGATTATGTTCGGAATCTCGGGTAACTGCACTGGATTTTCCACCAGCAGATCTAGAAGATCCGTGAACTACGCCATGCTGGGCCAAAATGGCGCTATTAGCAGGACCAGGCACGGTTCCTCCATGATCTTAACCAATATCTTTGGTAGAAGAATGGTGGGTGGGTACGCGTAAGCGTGCATCCCTCTCCAGCTTATCGCCAGAGCGTCTGTATCGATGTCATTTGGATCTGGAATCAGCGAGACATAAGTCATGATTTGAGTATTTTCCTTTGTGGCGAACAAGTCCACGTTGGGTTTGCCCCAATGCCCGAAGATCCTGTGAAGAACTGGAGGGTTGAGAGACCATCTGTTGGCAGAATTCTCTGTCTCCGAGACAAAGCATCCGCCATAATGTTCAATCGCCCAGGAATGTGAGCTGCTTTTTTAAACAACCGAGTAATTCCTGCACCATTGAATCAAGTGTCACACTTTGATACATAGTGTGGGTGACTTGGTCCCGCCTTGGCGATTTATGTATGATACTACTGTTGAGTTGTCCGACCGTATCAATATCGCCTTGCCCCTGACACTTGGAAGAAACCTTTCCAATGCCAGTTCCACTGCCATCATTTCCAACAGATTGACATGCAGCTGGCTCTCTTGGAGAGTCCATGTGCCCGAGACCTGGTGTTCCCCCAGGCAGGCCCCCCCCCCATCCCTCCAGCGATGCATCCGTGTACACGGACAGCTGGGGTGGGGTAGGTGCAGCGAAACCCCTACTAGGAGATTCTGACGCTTTTTCCACCATACAAGATGCGACATTACTGGCTCCAAAACTGGCACCAGTTTTGACAGGGGTTCTGTTCTCTGTTTCCACAGAGACATCAGATACAACTGGATAGGTCTTTGCATCAGAGCAGCGTGCGGGATTACCTGCTCCATGGAGACCATCATGCCCAGCATATGAAGAAACCGCCTCGCCTGAATTTGGTTTCCCAATCGAAAACGCTTGAGGATGGCTAACAGAGACACAACTCTGGGCTCTGATGGGTAAATCCTGCCCTCCTTGAGATCGAATCGCATCCCTAAATAAACGAAATGTTGAGTGGGCGTCAACTCGGATTTCTCCTTGTTGACTATCCAGCCTAGATCTAAAAGTAACTTCAGAGGCAGGGCTGTATCCATCTCTAATCTGGCTGATGTGTCTGCTTTGATCAGCCACTCGTCTATGTAGGTGTTAAGCACCACGTTCTTTTTTCTGAGAAATGCTGTCACTGCAAGGACCACTCTGGTGAAAACCTGTAGAGCTGTCGACAGGCCAAATGGGAGGACTACAAAATCCCACACTTGATTCTGAAACGCAAATCTCAGAAACCTGTGACAACTCCTGTTCATTGGAATGTGGAAATATGCATCTTTCAGATCGATCGATACACACCACATTCCCTTCCCCAATCCTGCCATTACCGACCTCGGAGTTTCCATCTGCAACCGAGGCGTATGGATAAACCAATTTAACGGCCTGAGATTGAATATGGGTCTCCATCCCCCTGTGCTCTTGGGGACAAGGAACATGTTTGAATAGAAGCCTGGAGTGTTCCGGTTTGCTGGTTTTATTGCTCCCTTCAGAAGCAAACCTGACACTTCGTTTTGAATGGCTTCTAACTTGTCTGGTTACCTTGCTACGGGTGACCAGCCAGGTGCCAAAGACAGATTCTGTGGTGGAAAATCCCACCACTCCGGCATGTACCCCTGGGATAATCATCCCAGGACCAGACTGTCTGACGTCGCACCTCGCCAAGCCTCGACGAAATGCATGAGTCTTCCACCAACTATAGACGCATCAAAACCTAATGTGGGTGTCTGGCTCGCGATCCACTCCCCCCCCCCACCCCTCTCTTGACGAGAGAGGGAGAGTGAGAACCATTTTGATCTTGGCTCGGTCGGTCTAACTGGCACCGCTGTTCCTGTCGCACAGGTGCAGTCCAGGCAGATACGAAGGGACGATCCGCTCCCTTCTTTCCGCCCTTAGAGGACTCACTCTTCCCCCTCCCCTTGCCCTTCCAGCCTCTCGGGCGATCAGGAGCAACATTGGGGAGGGTAGGGCCTCCGCAACCTTCTTGGCCTTCTTCGCCAGAGGCGGCTTAAAAGACCCAGTAGAAGCAGAAGCAGCACTAGGCTTAGCTTTCGCCTTGCTTTTGTGCTTCTTCTGCTTCTTAGAAGGTTGCCCGGTTAGTGGCTTGGCTATAGCCCCTAGTGCATGCGCCTGATGCACTAGTTCTAGCTGCAGATTAACCGCCAACCGATTATGCGAGATGTTGGCCATGCCTTCTAAGATGGCCTGCACTTGGCCACCAAAGATGCTAGGGCCAGTAAGGGGCATCCCAAGAAGACGCTCCCTAACGGCGGTAGCTGGACGCATATGGTCAAGGACCATCTGCCTCCTAGACTTCGTCACACGCGCTTGCACCCTTGTCAATGCATCCATAGACAGCACCAGGCCGTCATTAACACATGAAAGTGTCACAGATGGCACAGGGTGGCCTGCCCCCGCTTCAGCCCACACTGACTGAAGAAGGCGATAAGAATGGTTGACAGCACTCATTGCTGCCCTCACCTCCTCATCGCATAGGGACAGGACTTCGTCTTGGTGTACCTGAGACTTGTCTACCAGCGCTGGGGCGGGGCCACCCGCTCAAGCATTCTGGACACCCAGCACCCAGCGGTCATCCTCGGTGACTGTTGGGACAACACCATACCTGTCATATTCCCCCCATGGAATACGACACCTCGCCCGCACTTCCCTGGGGGCCGCAGGAAGCTGGCCCTTGGTCAGGAGTTGTTTGCTATAAATAGCATCCAATAACTCCATAAGCCTTGGATCCAGTCCAATAGACTGGATCCGGGCTGCCAGCAGATCCCCGTCCTAATCGATGCCACCGATGGACGTGGTGCATCTTCCTCGGCCGTGGTCGAAACCACAGACGGGTCTACCCTGGCTATGCAAGCCAGAGCCTCTGACCAATCTGTCTCCGAGGAGGACACTCCCGTGAACACGTCACCCATTGATGTGTTCATGGCCCTACCAGCAATGGCCTCCCAGCTTGGGGCCATTGCTGATATGCCAGGAACTCCGGTACCGTACGGTTCTGCCGCCACCCCATGAAAAACACCAGTCCATGGAGTAGGCCCGCATGGAAAACCGTGCGGACCCGTAACGGTTGAAGAACCATGGCCAAACACGGGCGCCAATCGCATCCCATGCCTGACCGCCGGACCAGGCGAGATAGGTGAGTACCATGCCTGGCCAGCCACACCCGTCACCGTGTCGGTTGGTGGCAAACCAACCATCACGGGACTGGTGCCCGGTACCGGAGTGGCCTCAACCACGGGCGGAGCCGCTGCCCTGGCTTGCGCCAAGCGAGACAGATGGAGGACGGTTCCATCCAGGATGGAATCTACCTCCATGCTCTCAACCCACGGCGTCTCAGGCCGCAGCAATCTCTCCTCCTCGGCTTCCTCATCTTCAGACCCCAAAGAGTCATCACTAGACGAGGAAACCGTGGAGCCGTCCTGGCGGACGGCTCCCATGCCTGGTGGACCGGCCACCACCACTGGACCACCCGGAGGTGGCCGCAGAGAGACAGAGCCCATCAGGTCGGAGCCAGATTGGACTGCCAGGGGGCCGTATGAGATGGCTCCCTCGGCCGGCAGTCCAGAACCCTGTCCAAGGACAGGGTCCGAATCAAACACGGGAAGAGACTGCCCTACAACATTTGGTAGCAGGGACGACACCAGCGTGGGCAGAACGCTATGCAAGAAGCCTTGCATAGCAGGACCAAACCACGCCGGCGGTGCCATCTCTGCCACTTCCAGTTGCAGATGTGGAACGCCCCCAAGGGCCAAAACGGACCGCCTGACCCCGCATCAGACCCTGCCAAGTCCTTTTGGGCAAGAAACTTAACCATCATGTCGGACGACCACACTGCACAAACGTTACACCTACTGTCAAGATTACATTTGGTACAACGGAAACAGACATGGTACTTGAATAGAACCCTCACGAATTTACGGCACTCGTCACACGATGGCGGGGCTGGCTTGGCCTATGAATAAGCACAAACCTACAATAAGCAAGCGGAACGAAACAGGAATGGAAGGCAGACAATTAATTTTCAAATATTTTGATCATAAATTAACTGTTAACCCTCCCGCACCCCACCCCGCAACGTTACAGCAAAGATCGCATTGATTATGACGACAAGAACTAAGCGGGCAATAATACACCCATACACTGATCCTCAAGGATGTATAACGGAACCAGGAATCATATTGCATAGCATTCGGGGTATATTTACCAATCAATATAAATTATACTCCTAACGAAGGCCAAAACGATATGTGAAGAAACAACAAAATGTAAACAAACTGCTGTAGCACACGCAGACCACACATCTAAATCAAGAATTTTGAAACCACCGATCATTGCAAACAGATCGTGATAACACGCAAAACTTGAATATTCCACAGTTTTTCTGGTACCAATAAAGTACGCAGCACCCAGAATCAGGTGCGCGAATTAATGAAACATTTTCTTCACATAAAAATCCGAGACAACACGGGTGTGACGTCACCCGCTCGGATCTTACGAAGAACGACATCAGCCGATTTTCGTGTTAAAACACCGTAAAGCCAACACCTTATTTCATATCTGCCGATCGCCTGTTGGGGTTAAAGGAAGGCGATCAATCTGGCATATTTCGTTGTTAACACACATCCCATATTCTTTGGGGTTAGAAATTGGAACATGCGACACAGACGAAATTTTGAAGACCTAAGTCTTTTAACTATGGAATAACATAGAATTATACAACCTGGTTATCATCGGCTCCATCCATAGTAATCCAATATAATCCTTAGAGAGCGCACAAAGCTATCACAATTACACAGAAAAAGACTTAGATTAACTCAAGACTCCAACTGCACAAAAAAACATGTAGCGCTTGTTGCTATGCAAACAAGAATGAGCTTCATGGCAAATGGGTACTCGGCAGTTGGAAGCCAAGTACCCGGTAAAGCTTACTAAGTCTATAGTCCTAGGGCCCAGTTATCCAGGCTAGCTTGTATCAGAAGTAATAGAATGGTGAGTATTGATCGAAGGAGAAAAGTCCATTCTGTTACCGGCTAAAATATAAAATCAAAATAAACAATCGAAGGCGCTAAACATCAGGAACATATTCCAGTTCCTTAATATCTCGCTAAGTAACCAAATTGAATTAAAGTCACGCCCACCAACTAGGTACACATGTGCGATATGTAACAACGCTGTCACATGGAAACACAAACGTGTTTGCTGCGACAATAACCCTTTCCAGTTTATCCATCCATCATATGACGTCATAAACAACTACGTTATATGTGGAATAAGGTTAGAATCAATGGCGGCATTATCAAGTGATGAATGGCGTAGATAAGTTCGTCAAGAATAGTGCGGCTACCAAAGTATGATATTGGACCATAGCGAAAATTAGCGTCCTGCACCCAGTATTTTTTAATGGTTTTTGCAGCTTCTTAACGCGGAATAAGAATCTGCCGAGTGCATGTGCAACACCGCCGGGCAAATTAAGATATTCAAGATGGCCGCCAAGATGTCTGCCGGAACCGGAAGCTCGCGGCTCTTTCTTCCTAATTCACTCAGATTGATTAGTCTGGTGTGCAATTGTCGGTTTTCAGGGTCTGCGAACTAATTTCTCTTCCCTATTTTAGTGACAGAATATTGGCTTGACCTTAATTTTTGGTTTGGCCCAAGGTCCTATTCAAAGACCATCCACTAAGTGGCATGCAGATGCTTATATGTTCTTTGTTGAGTCAGTTGAGTGCTTATGTCTAATAGTGGGTTAGAAGACATAATGAAATCTTCTTTTGGTGGTTCCACAAAACACAAGAGCCCTACGCATGGTCGTGGAGGAACTGTTACACTGTATAATTGAGAATACATCATGCCAGTACTAAATGAGATATCTTCAAGTAACAGAATATTAAAAAACTGTGGATAGATAACTACGGTCTCTTTCTCATTGCCTAATCCTGTTTAACTATTTCGTGTACTATGTAGGTTAATATATAGCCGATATATCGGGTTGCATTCACACTGCTGGAAGATAATCCAGGACTGGACGGTGGTGCTACCTGGTGGAGAGCGAGATCAAATGCTGACAGTAGCGCTACCAAACAGAGAGTGAGAGAAAATGCTCACGGTAAATTTTGAGGGAATATGTTGCGTTCACATATGGAAGCAATCGCGATATATGGGAAGATAAACCGCCGATTTTTTAGGTATAAAATTTCGAAATAAATTGATTTATTCCGGTACAAGAGCCAGTCTAATGAGAACGCTAGCCTATATACTTTGTATGTATGATTATTGTATTCTGCGGCTGTATTAGTAGAAACGTCATACAGCTGCAATCAGTCCTTCTTCGCCTTTGCCCACTGTGTCTTGTCCTCAGCCAAAATCCTTAGCTTCCTCAGGTCCATTCTTGACTTGAGTGTACCGAGTCCTGCTTTCTTGACGTCACCCCGCAGCACGCTTAGCAGATTTATGCAATGACGTTGTCTCCTGACTTTGTATTTTCTGGCTCCGAGTAGGGCGAATTCCACTGCCCTCTGCGCTGGTGTGTCTTCTGGCATCCTTAGCACATGGCCAAACATGGATTATCTTTGCTGAGCGACTTTCACAGAGAGCGGTGACGTGTTACACATATTGTATAGTGCATCATTGAAAATTATGCTGTCTGGCATCGGTGCCCAGTGATGGTGTGTATGTGTTTGCTGTGGTAGGCATCGAGTTTGTCTGGAGCTGCCTTTAGATCTGCCCAGATGTTACAGTTATAGAGTATCAAGGATACGCTGGTTGCATTGTATAAACGTAGCATTTTAGTCAAGGGCATCTTTGATCTACGAATCCATAGCTTCCAGAATGACTGGAAAGCTATGTTCCCCATGACGCAGCTTGCAACAATGTCATAGGTACTGCAAAGTAGTGAGCCCAGGATTGTACTTTTCCTCCATGGTTCGGCGCCATAAAGTGGGTCGTCATTTTCATTTAGTTTCATGCTTTGTAGATAGGTATATGTGGGTGAACTCTGTTTTGGATTCCTTCATAAAGAGATTCTCAATTTTTAGTCTGCTTACAACTATTTGGAGAAGTTCGTCAAGGGGTTTCTTTTCCTCGCCTATGAAGTCCACATCGTCGCATATTCCATCTCTAGTGGCATACACAGTATTGACACTGTGCGTGCGTGCGTGCGTGTGTGCGTGCGTGTGTGCGTGCGTGTGTGTGTGATGGTGTGTGTATGTGTGTGGGGGTGGGGGGGGGGGGGGTTGTCTTGTGGAATTTTCCGGCATGGATTTCAATACAGCAACACTGTAGCAGATGAGAAGTACAGGAGATAGACCATCTCTCTTCTCTATAGGCAACAACAGTACCCAGTTAAATTAGTTTCAAAACATTCTACAGCTCAGCTGTATAGTTTTCTGCAAATTCAGGGAGTCTGGATAGAAAGGCGACGCTATGGGTGTTATTTATGATTATCTGAGCGAGTGATGACGTCATCAATGTTTGAACTAGGTCACGCTCCCTTTTCCCTGCGTGGGTGGTGGAAGGGGTGGGTTTGGGTTGGGGTGGCGGTATGTGCACTAATTCAAATATTGATGTCAAATTGACACCAATCAGATCTCCGCCCATATCTTCAGTGTTTTTGGAGACGTAAATGGGTGGGCACGTGCTGATGTAATAAGGATCGAAGTCGTTAGTGGATGTGGCCGAGAGCATGTGGCAGCTGGAGGCCAATCAGCATCGACACCCATATCGTCGACATGGTCGGGTCACAGGATGCCATATATGGGTGTGGCCTAATCTAGCGTTGTTAAGGGAGTCCATACCATCGCCATCGTTGGGCAAGTGACGCCATCTATGTTCGTTGCCGGGCCTAGTGACGGGTGAAAGAGGGTGTGGCCTAAGGTATGTATGTTGGGTGAGGGGGCTAATGGAGCCAATATGATTGTACTGGTGAGGGAGTTCATACCATCGCCCTGGGTTACGTCACATTATAGGACGCCAGCTTGTGCTGTCCAAAAATATCATCTATAAATGGTTTTCCTGTGACCATAAGTTACCTCGCTAGGTCACGCGACCAGTGACGGGTTAACTATCATTCAACTGTTTCGATGACATTGTAATTATCCTCCCGCGCATTTAAAAAAGATGTGGTATTATAACCGCCTCCATCCACCAGTCTGTCTGTCCGTCCTTCCGGTTATCTCCTCCGAAACCGTTTGGTGGAATTTAATCAAATTTGTTATGTAAGTTACCCATGCGAATACGTCATCTATATTAGGTTTCGCACCCAGTGCTGTGTGGGAATTGGCTGGAGGGGATGGGGCTGAAACGAAATGTTGTATTAGTTACCTATGATTGCAAATTGCTAGACAGTGTTTACATTAAACTCCACCCATAGGGTAAGGTGAAGCATGTCGTTATTCCTGATTAACTCTCTAGTGAGAACACGGCCTTAGAAGCATGTTATTTTGAGCTGTAGGCCTGCTATAATTCTATATAATCGTGTCCGTAACCTTTATATAGCTGCCAATCTGCCTTGTTCGTTATTCGTGGATCGTAGATTCCCCCCTTATATGGAAGCACCGCCCAGACTGACATCGCCGCTTGCGGACGAACCCACCGGCCACATATCCCACACAGAGCGTGCCATGTGTGTTTACGGTGAATTATCAACGTAATTACAAGGTTTTAGATACGCGCATCTTAGGGGTCACCGGCAGCGGAGATGACAGATATGACGTAGGGTTGGGTTTTTAGAGCAAGCTGTGTTGCATGGTGTGTCTAATCGGCGCACTAATCCCGTGGTTACATGCCTCAGGCATGGCTGTCAGGGACACACCGGCCATAGGGATGGCATCTGAGATCTACTATGTACACCATCAGAGCGTAATCACTCCCGATACAGTCGTTCGAAACGGATGTATCTTGTAAGCTACATACACTGAGCCAAGAAGCTACGCAATCTAGAACGGCGTAATGAACCTTTCCATTTTAACTATGCCCCGCCCATCACAAGCTAAGCTCCACCCACACCGCGCCGTGTTGGGATTGATCGATACCCGAATGCCCTAGCTATCAATCTCCTGAAAACTATACAGGGAAGTTGTTGAATATTTTGTAACTAATTTGACTGGGTGCTGTTGCTGTCTATGGCAGCAACAGCGCCCAGTCAAATTAGTTTCAAAATATTCAACAGAATATTTATTAAATAGTAAAAGCAAACAATTTGTACAAAAACGCTTAGACCGTCTTCAAATATGCGTTCGTGACGTACTTATCGACGTCATTCATGACGTCATTCATTATGATGTCATTCTACACATCACGCAGTTCATTATGACGTCATATGATGTGTGGGTACTCTGGAAAGGTGAATTACCAATAACTCCTTGTGCAGATCGAATACCCTCACCAGCACCGGAACAAATTTTCGTGGCTCAAACTTTGGGCTAAAAATCAAAGTAAAGTAATCAGCCTGGGCCGAAATACAGCCTAGCCGAAAGCGTACCGACCCTCTGCTTGGCGCACCACCAGCCAAACTACTAACTCTCTTCGGTTACTCGAACTCAAAGTAACATCTTGTATAGACTCGTGAGCCTTTCCATGGCTACAATTAATATCTTGCTATATCTTATCAGTACCACGACTGAAAAGTGGTCATTTAACACGCACCACATTTGTGCTCGAAAAACTGTGCTAACACACTTCCGGTTTAACCGAAATCATTGTTCTGCTCGAATTAAGCATACTATCAAGCCGATTCTTCTCGGACTTAGTCGTTCATTGTGTTAAGCCATTCTTCACTGCTCAGAACATTACATTGTTTAGGATTGAATCGACATACGTCAGACATTGGTATTGAATGCCTCCTCATCGCACTGTTTATGTATATATTTGTATATTTGATACGATAATTTATCTTGTTTACCAGTCAGCAGTCCTGTCCAGAAACTTAAAATTCTGCGTTGTACGTTTATTTGTAACGGATACCTCCTCAGTTCACCATAAACCATTGCAGATGGTGTTATACGTTTAACTTTGAGCACATATCTCAAATTCTAGGTGGACTTGCTCTAATGACTGATACTTTTCAAACCCCCACATTTCTCTCCCAAAGAATGCTATTGGAGCTATCATTGCATCGAATAATTTAAGTGGCCAAACAATTGGTAGGTTTAAGTTTGGAGGTGCGATGATATAGGCAATGCGCTAAGCAGAAGAGGCTAGGTGTGTTGTTGTTGTTGTTGTTGTTGTTGTTGTTGTTCTGGTTGTTGTTGGTTTTATTGGCCGCTTACACCTCGGTGTATTTGAGCAATGAGTCTATCTTTGCGATGCTTCTCCGAAGGGTTGCGAAATGAAAGTAAGACTTATATAATCAAAACTTAAGATGTTGCTAGAGGTGTGTGTAAGGCGGGATTCAGTGTTGCATGCTGTGTAAAGGATGGGTGGGTGGGGGGAATTACTTTATTTCCCTAGGAGGTAGGATGCGCGTTGCGGGCATTTTGTGAAAATAAAAAAAAAAATATAAATTAGGCAAAAAAATTTGAAATATAAAATGTTAAGAGACGAAACTGAAAGATAACGCTATCAAATAAACGTTAGTAGCTTAAAATAATTGCATGTGTTTAAATTAATAAGAAACGGGGAAATTAAAATTTAGTGTTTGTAAACAGCAAATACAAAACTTAAAATTATAACCTGTTGCTGTTAGAAATAATAAGATTGCGCCGTTTATGGATTAAGTTGCCTACCAGTCCCGTCGTCAATTCGCTAAGCGGCGCCACAGCATCCTAACATCAAAAACAAATCTACGTCAGTTATGATTCCCGTGTCCAGAGCTGCACACCTCGTCTCCATGTAGATCTGCGTTATTGCATCATCGGGTAAGCCGTCACAAGGAGCAGCTAACAAGCAGCGCCATCAGCATCCACCTACGACAAATCCGCATCTGGCCAGAGCGGGGTGATTGCAGCTCAGCCATAAGCCCGCCAAAAAACCCCGCGTGCGTGCAATCCTTTGTCTCTTCTCTCGAGCCGTGTCTCCATCGTCTTTGGCCTCCGCGTCCTCGTGGCAGCAACGTTCGTTTCATGGATAAAACTGGCTGTTAAACTCTACATTTCATACAAATAATGCAATGACCTTGAGCTTTGACCTCGGTATCATTGTGACTCATCCGCTTGACACAGGTAAACATGTGACCACCTTTATTTCACGACGGGTGCACTAGTATGCTGTTGCCGGTGCCGTTGCCGGTGCCGGTTCCGTTGCCGGTGCCCGTTGCCGGTGCCGTTGCCGGTGCCGGTGCCCGTTGCCGGTGCCGTTGCTTCTGCCGCTGCTGCTGCCGTTGCCGCTGCCGCCGTCGATGCCGATGCCGATGCCGATGGCGCTGCCGATGCCGATGTCGATGCCGCTATCGATGCCGCTGTCGATGCCGTCGTCGTCGTCGTCGTCGTCGTCGTCGTTGTTGTTGATGTTGCTGCTGCTGTTGTTGCTGCCAGCGTTCATACAAATGTGAAAAGTACTTGTTTTTTTACATTTGACTTGAAATGCCTATATATATATATATATATATATATATATATATATATATATATATATATATATATATATATATATATATATATATATATATATATATATATATATATATATATATATATATATATATATATATATATATATATATATATATATATATATATATATATATATATATATATAACTATCTGTTTCTTCATTATCTAGGTGGTCTCTGTAACCTCTTATAAGGCCATATTTTTCATACCGAACATAGGATTGTAATATTTCTATGCAGTAAAGTACATCAACAATTATCCGTGAGACAATTGATAATCACTTCCTTTCATCAGGAATATATTATTCTATAAATATCCAGAGAAGACCATTGTCCTGTTACTTGTTTTACACGCCAGTCAGCCATGATAGCGCAGGTTACTGGCCGGTACTGAGCCAATACCGGCCCAGTAGCGTGCGTTATCAAGGATCCGGTTGTCGTTAGATACACTTATCCATGACCTCATTGTGTCCGTCCATTAATAATTGTGTCGTTTGAGGAATTATCTCAGCGAACACTTGCATTTCGTAGATCCTGTCACGTCCATATCTGTTTCACTGATTTGGCATCGCATCTGTTATTCTCTTTGTCAATCCGCTGTCTTCTTTGCTCCTCATTATTATCTACGATATCCTTCAGATGATACTTTGATATTCTTTGAAAGGCTAGTCGCTTAGATTACATGGTACTTAGATAGGCAATACCATTAACCCATCTCCTCACGTTCTATATATTCTGGAAATGGGTCTGTTGTTTCTATTTATCGTATTTGTGATTCAGGGCATCTCGGTAGAACACGTCTATAAGGTTGCTTAAAATTGCATACAGATAGGGTGTCGACTTTCATATCTTGAATTAGTAATCAATGCACTATTTTATTAATCAGGTCCATATAGTTCTGGCTAAAATATGTATTACTACAAGTAAATCTAAGTTCAGCCGTATCATGTTGGGTTGTAACATTTATTATAACAAAATGGATTTTTGAAATATTGAACGCCGAGACCAATTCTGATAAATTAATGCAAAAATATTAGGATGGAGAATTTTAGAGGATCCAATGTCACGTTGTACGGCTTAAGAACACAGAGTTCATATCTACCGTTATATTTCAGCACACATAGTGACATCCCGAGCGTGCTTATTCATGAATTAGCAGTGGCCTGGATGCTAACGGGCGTAGCGTTGAACGGATTTCTTATTTATTATTTAGTTGCATCAAAGAAATACAGATCTCCTGTATTTATGTTTGTGTTTTTCCTGGCCATCACTGATTTTACAGTCTGTCTGTCTTGCGCTTGCTTGATGGGGTTCGTGTGGCCCACCTATCTTCTACCCAAGCATACATGGATGGTCTGTAAACTGGCGTATTACCTACCTAATGTATTCGCGTCGGCTAGTCCTTATTATTTAGTATTATTCGCTGCCCTGAGATTTTATCAACTTTGTTTTCCGCTAAAGGCCCGCGCGCGAGTGACTTGTAGCTTTGTCAGAAACTGGTGTCTCCTAATAATGTGTGTGGCGATAGTGAGCTGGAGTCCATTCCTCTTCTCCTATGAACTAGTAGACGTGAATTATGATGGCAGAAGATCAATTCTATGCACATACACAGGGAACTTAGGCACACTTATAATGGTCGCATTTTTGGTTGTCAATACGTGTATTCCAGGAATCTCAATCCCTGTGCTGCATCTCATGAAGTACATTGGAGTGTACAGACAAAGCAATTCGCTTGAAGTTCAACAGGAGCAGAAGAACACCGACATTCGAGCACTGATGATCATCATTATCATGTTTTACATTTGCTGGTTTCCAATGAATATATATGCACTCGCTTATAAATATTTGCCTAACCATGGCGTATATCAAGACCGCATCGCTCTACTTTTGGTATGCATCAATAACAGCAACAACACGTTGAATCCGGTCGTCTATTGCCTGGCTGCTAAATCCGTAAGGAATGACATCGCTCGATTGATCTGTAGGAAGAAAGTTAAAAAAGCAAATCAGCATTGTATCTAATGCAAGGACGACATATTAACTTGTCTCGCTGCAAAAAGCCGCCAGACAATAATATCAATGAGCAAAACCTCTGGACCTACTGAATATTATGAAAACAATTTGACTGAACGTCAAATTGTTTTCAAAATACTTAGCAGGTCCAAAGATATAACCGTTAAAATATGTCGTCTGCACAGGCTCAGCAGTCAGACAGATCCACGTCAACCTAGTATAGTTAGTTATTCTTACCTTTTTCGACTACTATGGCGTAAGAGGAACCACCTAAGAATGGGTTAAAGACTTCCTACCAGATCCTGAGCAAAGTGTCATTCTAGAGAATAAACAATCCAGTAAGACCGATGCCATCTCTAGTGTTCCTCACGGAACCGTACTTGGCCAACTCCTCTTCTTTGCATTTATAACTGGCATGTCATATGTAACCAAGTTCCAAGCCCGGTTATTCGCAGATGACTCGTTACTTTTTTGGACCATCGCCAAATCAGCAGACTCTGTTATGCTACAGCCAGCCTTTCAACTCTGAAATTTTGGGAAACAGACTGGCAAATGGCATTTAATCCTGACAAATGTATTGCCCTGCACGTATCTAACAGCTGTCGCATAACAACTACATGGACATCTACTACAAAAATAGGAAAGCAGCAATCCCCTTTGCGTCACCATCATCCCACGACTTACGATGGAACGACCACATAAATCACATCACCAGCAAAGCTAGCAGATCCCTTGGATTCATCAAGTGAAATTTGCGTGGTACTAAGCCTAATATCAAAACATCAGCATACCAAGCCACCGTGAGACCATCACTTGATTATGCCTCTACTGTATGGGACTCACACAACAGGAACTATGTAACATCCATGGAGCGTGTTCAACTGAGAGCAGTCCTATTTGTCAACAGCAACTACTACAATTTCACACCTGGCGGCCTCACCAAAATGATTACTGACCTTAACTGGGAGCACCAGAAGTTGACACACTTGGCAGAATTAAGGCCATACTGGGCAGATTACCAGCTGTGGGGCTGTACATAGTTCTAATTTGAAACAGCCGGTACATACACCGATGTGCAATTCACCCTTCCAGAGTGTCCATCCATCATCTGACCTCGTGTTGATGACGTCATAATCATTACGTCACAAAGAGTTCCATATAGACCGTCACCAAATCTCAAATACTCCGACAGTTGTATGAATTGTATGTCTTCCTGGCTATCAATTTCCAGAAAACTATACAGGTAATCATCTCAGCGCGTGTATGATGACGTCATAATCATTACGTCACAAAGGGTTCCATATAGACCGTCACCAAATCTCAAATACTCCGACAGTTGTATGAATTGTATGTCTTCCTGGCTATCAATCTCCAGAAAACTATACAGGTAAGCCTAAGCTGTTGAATATTGATAATAATGAGAATACAATCACTGGAATGTAGCTAATACATCGTCTTAATAATCCGAATTGTGTCGAATATGTGAACCGACTGGTGTCAATTTTGAATTACAAAATGCTCATTGGAAAACTGATAGATGCACGGCCATCACGTTTATGTCCGGACATGTGTAGGCATGCACTGGAGCTATAAGGCTACACTGTTATGATATATACGGATGGTTGATATATGAAAAAGTATTCAGATTGAAGGATTTTTTCTTCTTCCGAAACTAATAAGAATGCCTATTAAGAGAGGGTTAATGGCCCTTTCCATTTTTAGCTATGCCCCGCCCATCTCTAGCTAAGCTCCACCCACATCTCGATCGTGTTCGGATCGATCGAACTCTGACCTCCCTGACTATCGATCTCAAGAAAACTATACAGGTAAGCTGTTGAATATTTTGAAACTAATTTGAGTGGGCGCTGTTGCTGCCTTAGTTATGTTTAATTATATTTAAGTCCACAATCTAAGCCACTAAGACTAGGCTATACATTTAAAAAAAAATTATTTTCAAGCATTTTGGTGTGAACGTGTGCTTAGTACTTGAACATTGTGTTTATGTATTGAAAACCCCTTGAATTTAACATTTCAGCACAGACTATTTTCTTTGAGTACAAAAGTGTTATCCATCATAACAATATACCGCCATCCTCCTATATATTTTATCCTCATATGACATTGAATGGCTTCAGCGTAAACAAGATGAAGAGGGAGACGAAGGGGAAGGAGAGAGGCATGCGAGAAAGCAGAGGGAGAGAAATCATATTATAAAATCATAATGATGGGCACAAAGGAAATGCATGCATATTCCACGCGCTTGCGCGTGCATGTGCGTGCGTGCGGTTATGCGTGCTTGTCTGGCGTGACAACTTAAGTTCTACCGCGGGATCTGCACCAAACTTTGCTACTTTGACCTCAGGTTGCGGAAGAAGCCTCTTGATTGTGTGGTCAAACTATCAAAGCTCGTGGTCATGATGACTCGATGACTGGGTAACCTACACACCGTCCATATCTTGATGATGGCGTTCGTTCTACGTCAACAAACTCGGGTGCGAATTTGACCTTGCTAAATGAGTACTAATAGAAATAGGATGTAGCAGCTACTTTTATTTTATTCATTTAGGAATTTCATGATCGTCTACAAGGGTGGGCAGCCGGAGGGAGGGCGAGACATGAAACTCCCTGTAATACTAGTTGGTACCGTACAGGTACGAGTATAGCTCAGAAATAACGTAATGTTTCCAAAACAATATAAAATATAGGCCTACTGTTGAATATTTTGAAGATAATCGAATTGGCAGCCACGGCTGCCTAAGGCAGTAATGTCTTCCAATGCTATTATCTTCAAAATATTCAACTGAACATTTCTTACGTTTTCCAAATTGTACTAACAAACATGCTTCATTTTTTGTTTCGGAAACATCTTATCAGTAACTTATTTATTATAGCTGTAATGTTTTGTCCTCATTTCGCCACCTTTACATTTTATTAGGCCTATATTTGCATGTACGTTATCCTATCATCCTCAAATGTGTATGAACAAGGCGGTGCTATCGCCGCGCCATCATAGCGCCCCGCCGCTAGATTTTGGCCGCACCCATAGTTTAGTTCCTCCCCTCTCCCATGTCAAAATACGTTCCTACTCTGAGAGATATACGTATAGAGCCTACTATACAAATTCCTTACATCTTATATGGTAAAAACAAGTACACATATTGATGCAAGTCATCAATGGCAAATAGCGTGGCCAGAGATTATTATTATTATTATTATTATTATTATTATTATTATTATTATTATTATTATTATTATTATTATTATTATGGCATCGGCCTTGGATAGGATTAGCTATGGGCTATAGGAAGAAGCAGATTATATTTTGGGGCAATCCGTCCATCTTTCCGTCCATCTTGTTGACCATTTGCGTAAATTCTGGAGTTTTTTGTTTGGTAATTCGGATTCCAATTATAGGATATATAGAAAGATTTTGATATTATTGCAAGAAATATTTAATGATAGAATTGTGCAATATCCAGTGAGTTCTAGATGGTATTTTGTCGAAAGCCTAGTTACAAACCGAGCACAGAGATTCTGTTGCTGAATATATAGTAAATTATTAGTATTTGAAAGCTACAGTCGCGACTAAATTGCGTATTTCAAAATTACTTCATAGTAGAATTTTTTAAACTCTATACTTTATTAGCGCATTCATATATATCTATGTAAACATATCGGTGAAATTCTGGAGCCAAACCTATTACAAGCAATATGCCAGGACCTATCGACATCTATCCGATTGTGGCTAATGTGAACCAACTATCTTTGAATGGGGACGTATTGTGAATAAGTAACTACATGGACATACTTGGTAATTATGATATTATTTGATGGCTAGATGTTCGAAAACTGGTTACAAACAGAGTACATAGATATCGGTACGTAAATTATTGGCATCTGACAACTTTTGGTTGTTACTAAGTTGTGTATTATAAAATTACTTTACGGTGGGACTTTTAAAAATCGATATTATATTAGCGTATTTATATATCTACCTGACATTTTGGGGCCAAACTTATTACAGACAGTAGGCTACCGCAAACCATGGATCTGCCAAAACTTGTGCAAATTTTTGCCATGGAATTGTGTGCTACGAAATTACTTCATGGTAGCCATTTTAAGCTTGATACGTTATTAGCGTATTCATATACCGGTGCATAACCTACAGACAATAGGGTAGTGACGACTGTGAATTGGCTAAAATTTATACACTATCTCGAATGTTCAGCCCAGTGTGTTATGCTATAATACATAAGGGAAATGAAACAGACACAGTACCTGGTATTGTCGTCATACTATATTAAACCTTTACTGTCTAAATTTAGTTAAGAATATTAAATTATTTAGATATTGAATGTCCATTTGCAGGCCAAGAGAACTGTTTTTGCAGATTTGCCACTGGAATCTGGAATGACTGTCTCGAGAGTCATTCCAGTGGTACAGTATCAAGAACTGTCTCCTCATGGCATGCAATTTGACATGGCTCAAAATCACTGTAGGGGTCGGTTTGACCAGCTATGCTATGAGGCGGTTAAAATACAATAAGAGATGATGATAGGCCTATGAAGATTTTAAAACTAATTTGACTAGATGCCGTCGGTGCTTATAGCAGCAGCACAGTTAAATTAGTTTCAAAATATTCAACAAAATGTTTATTAAATAGTAAAGACATACAATTCGCACAGCTTACAGACTTTTCAACGTTCCTGATAGCCATAGCTACGTCATTCATTACGTATGTTGACTGTGACGTCAGCCTACATGTGACATAATTGATTATGATGTCAACATTTGCGTGACAGGTTGGATAACTTATACCTTCTTTCCATAAGAGAATCGGTCCCTTGCGATTAGGTCTACTTGCGTCTGGCAGGGCAATGCTAACTATCTGAATGCTCTTGCTAAAATATGTGGTCACTTATTACAAGTGGGTGGACCACACATTACTAAGTGGTATTGGCTGTTTAATGATCAAATTTGTTCATCACAATTTCAAAGGTGGGCCCATTTCTAGCTAAGCTCTGTCTGTTCTTTCGGCGTGTTGCAATCAATTTATATACTTTGATTCACGACTTCCCAGAATCCCAATTTCAAGGTAACAATACAGGTAAGGTGTTGAATATCCTGAAACTAATTTGACGGGGTGATTTTGCTGCATATGGTCGTAACATTGCCCGGTCAAAGTGCCTGGTCAAATTAATTTCAAGATATTCAACAGAATGTTGATTAAAAAGTAAAGACATAAAATTTGTACACTTTACGGACTATTTAATATTCACGATGGAGCTAGAGACGTCATTCACTAAGCATTTTGACTATGATGCCTGTGAAGCTTTTATAGGACGCAATTGATAATGGTAAAAAACATACAACGCCCAGGAAAATTAGATTCAAATTTTCAACAAAATGTTGATTACATACTAAGGCCATACAATTCGTACAATGCCCAGTCAAATTAGTATCAACATATTCAACAGAATGTTGAATATTGTCTGTATGTCCACGTGTTGGATTTGTCAATAATGATTGTTTGCTTGCTTAGTTTTTTAACACACTGGCAACACGGTGACTTCAATTTCCGTGCTAACCTCCCCCTGCGGAATGCACCCGTTAGTTTGCTTTGTTGATCATCATTTCCCCAGTCAGGGATCGAACCGTCATCCTGCAATTCCGCATAGCATCAGCAACCCAGACATCTTTCCACTGGACCACCGCACTAAAACAAGAATCGAATATACTGATACACTGCCGAATTCATATGAGACTATCTTCTGAATGCACGCCGTATGGTGTATTCTATGCCCTCGCCCGTTCTCCATCACGGCACTGGCAGTAGTTGATTGATTGATTGATTGATTGATTGATTGATTGATTGATTAATTAATTGATTAATTGATTAATTGATTAATTGATTAATTGATTGATTGATTGATTGATTGATTGATTAAATCCCGGGGATTAAATCGTAAAGACATAAAATTCGTACACTTCATGGATTATTCAATGTTCCTGATGACGCTATTTACATCATTCGTCACGTATTTTGATTATGACATCATCCTACATATGACGTAAATAATTAGGACGTCATATGCTTGGGTGACAGATCAGATCCATCCATTATCATAGAGATATCCTATGCCCATTTGCAGACCAAGAGACCGTTGTTTTTGGCACTTTACCATTGGAATGATAGGCTCAGTTATTGAGCCAGTCATTCCAGTGGTAAATTTTCAAAAATGCCTACCTGTTAGATGTAAATGGTAGTTTCTCAAGATTACTACAGAAACCACTTTGGTCAGTTGGATCAGGACGAGTGTTGAAGTGGAGGTTAAGAGATATACGTGAGTACAGTGGGACAGATCACAATACTATTTTATTTCTTATGCATATGTACAGTCAGCAATTAGCCCAGGCCACCAGCTAGTAGTGCACCTAGCCCCAATAGTGCGGGTATGTGTTTAATGTGCACGAGAAATCTAGACAATATATCCTAAATCTACGATTCCAATCTAAATAGAGACGCTCTCGTTAATAATAATAATATATATATATATATATATATATATATATATATATATATATATATATATATATATATATATATATATATATATATATATATATATATATATATATATATATATATATATATATATATATATATATATATATATATATATATATATATATATATATCGTTCTTGTTAGTGTTAGGAGATCTGGCGAGAACGTGAATGACCACAATCTCTAGTGAAAAATGGCAGCGCCAGCAATGGACCTTTCCAGTCTTAGCTATGCCCCACTCACCTCTAGCTAAGCTCCACGCACACTTCACAGTGTTGGGATCGATCGATACCCGCGAATGCCCTGACTATCAATTTCCTAAAATCTATACAGGTAAGGTGTTGAATATTTTGTAACTAATTTGACTGGGTGCTGTTGCTGTCTATGGCAGCAACAGCACCATGTCAAATTAGTTTCAAAATATTCAACAGAATATGTATTAAATAGTAGACATGCAATTCTTACAACAACTCATAGTCCGTCTTCAATGGACCTTTCCAATTGTGTCCTTCGATTATATGACGCCATATGACATCATAGCCAACTAAGTGACGTGCATGCTGACATCACAATCATTACGTTATAAATGATTCTATTTGGCCCGTCTAACTCTTAATCGTCAAACACGTTGTAAGAATTGTACGTCTGCTTTTCAATAAACATGCTGTTTAATATTTTGAAACTAATTTAACTGGGCGCTGTTGCTGCCGTAAGCAGCAACAGCACCCTTACGGCAGCAACAGCACTGGGTCAAATTAGTTACAAAAATATTTAACATCTTACCCGTATAGTTTTCTGGAAATTGATAGTCATGTATTTCAGGGATCGATCGATCTCAACACGAGCGAGGTGTGTGTGGAGCTTAGCTAGAGGTGGGTGGGGACTAGCTGATACTGGAAAGTTCCATTCGTGACGTACTTGCCTTTTCACGGTAACTATGGAGGTGAGCTGTTGAAAATTTTTGAACTAATTTGGCTGCTGCTTGTTAAATAGTAAAGCTTTTCAATTCGCACAGCTGAAGGACTCTCAATGTTCCTGTTGGAAATACAGTAGCTACGCCAGTCATTACGTATTTAGACTGTGACGTCACCTACCTGGGACCTAATTGATCCTTCGATTATATGACGTCATATGATGTCATAGCCAACTAAGTGACGTGCATGCTGACATCATAATAATCACGTCATAAATGATTCTATTTGGCCCGTCTTTAACTCTTAATCGTCCAACCCATTGTAAGAATTGTATGTCTGCTAATTAATAAACATGCTGTTTAATATTTCGAAACTAATTTGACTGGGCGCTGTTGCTGCTGTAAGCAGCAACAGCACCCAATCAAATTAGTTTCAAAATATTTAACAGCTTACCTGTATAGTTTTCTGGAAATTGATAGTCAGGTATTTCAGGGATCGATCGATCCCAACACGACCGAGGGGGGGGGGCGCGACTAATTGATTATAACGGCAAGGCTCTACAATATCTGACCGCTCTTGCTAAAATATGAGCTCACTTATTACAAGTGGATTCTACTGTTTAGGCCACGTTATACAGCTCATAAATAAGTTAATATACTTACAAAACATAAACAGAAATTCTGTCTTGCTTTGCAAACATGTTAATTTATTCTTTAGATGTTCTATACCATCGAGTAGACGGTTTTACAGTACAGCTCATTCGTGTAAATAAGGAACTTTTATTTGGAAAGAAAAACAGAAATTCCACCTTGCTTTGAAAACGTGTAAATTTATTTTTGAGATCTTCTATACCAAATGGTGTCAGGTTTCACGGAAACTGGGAGATAAAAAAACTCTAACCATTATCTTTCAGTTTTCAAAGGCTAGGCATAGTTGTTTCACGGTCAGTACAAGAAAGATTTGTGTAGGTTATGTAAACAATAATGCTGAAAATTGTGCAGCAACGGTTTACGGCAGCAGTTTCCAAAATGAATAAAAGTTATCATATAGTTATCATATGTAGATAAATGTTTTTAATTTCAGCGATGTATGCGCTAGGTTTTAACGCATTTCTGTCATTCTTACCGCCTCTCAGTATTACCGTATTTCCCCTATTTATTTTTACCGTAGATTTCTAGTACCGTATTTTGCATGCTATTTAAACAGAATTTCTATTCCAATTAACAAAATAATAATTTACTTGAGTTTTGGAGACTATATACATATCTGATCGTCTGCGTCAGATGTCAGCCAGTGAGTGAAGATCCAGCGGTCGAGACATCTATCACATTCCCCCATAGTGAGCGTATGCGTATGAGCGATCAAGCCAATATATATCCTAAATCTATGGTTCCAACTAAAAATTGAGGCACGCTCTATCTATCTCTCTAGTTAACTGTTGGAGACCACAATCCTTTGCGCAAAATGGCCGCGCCTATAAGCAGTTCTAGACACAGCCCGAATATAACCGTAGCCGTGAGCGGCCACGCAATAAACTATTTGTTAAAGGACAATTCCGAGATGATAAAAAGAATGCTTTATTTGAAAGATTATAACATTTTTAATGAAATTACGCCAGAATAATTGCCAGATAGAAATAGCGTTACCAAATATCGTTAGATAAAGTCGGTGAAATTGACTATTTTTCGCACATCGGGACGCTGACATATTATCGCGTCTAGCGACGTCAGTACCGCATCGGCACTATGGATGACTGGATGCGGGATGCTAATATATGCCAGTACGTATTTTAAGGAAGTATATGACTATATATGTAAATTATAATAACAACGGAACTGCTGATTTCATTTCAATGAGTCTTGACCCTTCAAATAGGAGCCGACTTCGAGATTAATATGATATAATAATTGGTGTTAAAATCGGACAAGGCGTTCAAGTCTGGTTTTCAGAAAATGTTACTCACCCAAATGGCACTAAATTACCTGCGCCAGTGGCTAATACGGTTGAAGATGTATGCGTTTGGTCTGCAGAGGCCTTATAGTCTCTGTGCATAAACATATAGGTGACTAACTGGAGCTGTTTATAAACCCCGACCTTATCTTTGGCTCTCGTGAAAGATAAGGCGTTTCACATAAGCACTGTATAACCACGCACAGATATGCCATATCTAACGTATCTGCTTCCATAAAGCTATAGCTGAGTTCAGACCATAATCAAATACCGGAGACAAGACAAGGCATGCCAATATTCGCAAATTATGTCTACTCGCTCTACTATGGATCTAGATATCATTGTTGCCACTTTTTCTGATTACTGTCATGAGAAATTTAGCAGCAACAATTATCAGGCAAATTGGTCTAAACAATACTCAGTAAATTTCATTCTAAGGCACTAATCGAGGCCCCTATATAGTTTCATGGACTTCAGGGCAAGAGGAGTTAGAAAGCGTGTGTCTGCTGACTTGATGCATGGCTGGTGTAATCTGCAAGAGACTCGGTGACAATGTGGAGCTATTATAAGAGCCATGATTTCCTTTATAAAGCGAGTTCTCTTTAGATTTGACATTATTTCTGCTAACCTGTAGCCTACACCTGTTCAAGAAGCATAAAGCGTGAAGATGAAGTCTGTAATCTGTTTTGTCTGCCTGTCTATCTTGGCAGTCTCTGCCCGGGTGACTGTGACTGAGCCAGTTATTGTATGATGTAGATGTAGTAGTAGTAGTAGTAGTAGTAGTAGTAGTAGTAGTAGTAGTAGTAGTAGTAGTAGTAGTAGTAGTAGTAGTAGTAGTAGTAGCAGCAGCAACAGCAGTAACAGTGAGAGGTGTGGGGGGGGGAGTAGCAGGAGGTATCAGACGGAATCATACATTAACATAGATGGTTTAAAGAATCGACGTTTCCATTTTAGCTATGCCCCGCCCATCGCTAGCTATGTTGGGATTGATCGATCCCCGAATTCCCTAACTATCAATTTCCTGAAAACTATATAGGGAAGCTGTTGAATATTTTGTAACTAATTTGACTGGGTGCTGTTGCTGCCTATGGCAGCAACAGCGCCCAATCAAATTAGTTTCAAAATATTCAACAGAATATTTATTAAATAGTAAAGACATCCAATTTGTACAACAACGCATAGACCGTCTTCAAATATGCGTTCGTGACGTACTTATCGACGTCATTCATGACGTCATTCATTATGATGTCATTCTGCACATCACGCAGTTGATTATGACGTCATATAATGGGTGGGTACTCTGGAAAGGTGAATTCCATGTATAGTTTTAGACTTTTTGTTTTGCTTAACTACTGTTTGCTATTTTCCAATTTATAAAGAAACGTGTTTTATATCAAAATGCTATTAAGGTTTACAGGTATAAACGAAGTTCATCTAACTATGATGCGGGTTCTATCAATACAGTACGGTTCATAAATAAGTTAAAATGCTTCCAAGACAGAAACAGAAATACGATAGTTAGTACAATTTTAAACACGATGTAAGAAATGTTCTGTTGAGTATTTTGAACATAACTGGATTTCGAAGACATTGCTGTCTTGGGCAGCAATGTCTTTGAATCCAATGGACCGTTCCAGTTTTAGCTGTACCCCGCCCATCTCTATCTAAGCTCCACCCACACCACGCTCGTGTTGGGATCTAACGATCTCTGAACTCATGACTATCAATTTCCAGAAAACTATGCGCGGAAGCTGTTGACTATTTTGAAACTAATTCGATTGGATGCTGTTGCTGCCTACAACAGCGCCCAGTCGAATTAGTTTCAAAATATTCAACAGCATGTTTATTAAATAGCAAAGATTTGTACAACGTATCGGGCTATTAAGCTTTAATGCGGATTATTTCGAATCATTCATGTCGTTACCATACACGTCGCTTAGTTGATTGGATAAACTTGGAAAGATTCATTGTGTCCAAAATATACAACAGTTGGTCCGACGTTTTATTTTGTTTTGGAAACGTGTTATTTCTGAGGTGTACTGTATTTCATTGTATTGGTCATCCACGTTGAAATCACGTCATGTGCCTGCTGGGTAGCATTAAAAGGGTGAATCCAGTTTTGGCTATGCCCCGCCCATCTCTAGCTAAGCTCCACCTACGCTTTTCCCGTGTTGGGATCGATCGAGCCCTGCATTCTCAATTTCCAGAAAACTATACAGGCAAGCTGATGAAAATTTCGACAGTAATTTGAGTGGGTGCTGTTGATGCCTATGGCAGCAACAGCGCCTAGTCAAATTAGTTTTAAAATATTCGACAGAATGTTTATTAAATAGTAAAGGTATACAATTCGTACAGCAATACTTAGTCTGTCGTGACGAACTTAGCTACGCCATTCATGACGTAATTGATTATGATGTCAGGCTACAGGTCACGTAATTGACTATGACGTTATATGATTGATGGATAAACTGGAATCCTCCATTCATCCATACATAAATGTTGGCTATGGTATACAAATAACTGTTGAAACGACAGATAGGGCAGGAATTATCTATGATACTATGAAAAGTATGTCACACTGGCCTACTTATGAGATATGACACCTTTTGGGTGCAGTATATCCATATACCAAATTTACTTACTATATATAAAAAAAAATCTTCAAACTACAGTGGCAGTCACCCGGGCAGAGACAAAAGTCTCTATGAAAAAGAGGTCACGCTGACATATTTTGATACATGACACACCTCTACGCTATGACACATTCAAAAAGTCTTGAAACGGTGGTTTTGGATAAGAATTGCACCGTGATGTTCGGTGAACCACGAAAACCAAATTTGGGAACTGTGTGTGAAAAACTTTAAACTACAGCCTGGTTAAGGATTTACTATGATGTTCACTGAACCGTGGAAAGTAGGTTGCACTGATCTACTTTTGGCAAGAACATACATTTAGCTCACACTGCATCCCACACACAAGGTTGGTTATTGTATTTGAAAGATGACAACATGTGCTGCCTAAATAATTTACTATTGAGTCCAATATGAAAACTTACCTCAGACATATATTATCAAAAAACTTTGTCAGACTGACCTTGTTCTTATATGGCGTGTAACTTATGGACAAGGGTATCCATTCCCCAAGTTAGAAGTCAATAACGCTAAATATTTCAAAACGTACTACCGAATTATTTTTCCCATTGGGCCCCATACTTGGGAAAATGTTCGAAGTGGTGTTGTTGGTTAGCTCATTTTCGCAATATAGATACTAGATGCGCACAGGAACATCATAACCAGGTTTGATATAATTATCTCCAGAAACAATGATATGTGCCGCCTTTGTGGACCACGCACATATGGACGGATGGGCAGACGGACGGACGCACGCCTGAACGGACGGACTGACGGACGTACAGATGGATAGATCGCCAGTATGGGTTACGGCCCAGTAACCAGCGTTATCAGGCCGGATATAGTTGTTTTTAAATGGTAAATTATGTTTAATTTGTGTTTCGTAGGTCCTTGCATACAAGTATACCAGGATGGCAATGTAAGATTCGCAAATGCCGGAGATATGTGGGTCCCACACGATCAGTGTGGCGTAAACACTTGCGTCCAGGGGCCAAGTGGTACTTACACTATTGAGAAAAGGTGACGCTCGGGCCTATATATTATAGTGCTTATTTAACCGTTTGAACCAGGAAATCAAGCAATCTGAATGGATAACTGCAATTTATCCATCAATCATATGACGTCAAAATCAACTACGTGACGTGTATTATGACGTTATAATTAATTAATGACGTCATGAATTACGTCGCTAAGTTTTTCACGAACTCTTAGTTGATGACTTACTGGAAGCGTTGTTGTACGAATTATGTACATGTCTTTACAATTTACTAAACATTCTGTTGAATATTTTGAAACTAATTCAGCAACAGCGCCCAGTCAAATTAGTTTCAAAATATTCAACAGCTTAAGTGTATAGTTTTCTGGAAATTGAGATTCAGGGAATCGATCGCTCACAACACGGCAAATCTGGGTGCAGCTTAGCTAGCGATGGGAGGGGCCTAGCTAAAACTGGATTCCTTCATTTCAAATGCAAGCCGTTGAATAATGTTGAAACCGATTTGTAGCATAGACTCCCAGATGCATACCTGTATGGCTGCTTTGAAAGTGTGAACGCGCAAGATTAGCACAAGTTACACGGCAGAGATAACGTATGTTTAGCCTGCATACTGGGATCTTTGAGGCACGTGACTAGGCGCGTGAACCACTTAATTGTTTTAACGCGTTAATACCCGCGTTTGGTCAACAACATTTAAATTTACTCATAGAAAATGTTCATTTGCTGGCTAAGAGATTATTTTTCCTAATTTTACCTACTGGAATGACTGGCTCAGTTGTCGAGCCAGACATTCCAGTAGTAAATTATCAAAGAGAGTTTTCACCTAGCCCGCAAATAGACATCTCTCAAGACCACTGCCGAGACCGTTTTAAAATACCACCATATTTTGTTATCAAAGAGAGATAGATTCTCTTTAGAATTCAGTCACACCTGTCTTCACTGGACACTGCAGGGGGTCATCAAAATTTGGCCACCAAAGGACATGTTTAACCCTTTAGCACTCATATCAGCCAAAAACGGCTTCTGCAGTGGTCTTGAGAAATATCCATTTGCAGAACAAAAGAAGACTATTTTTGAAATTTTACCACTGGAATGACTGGCTCGATAATCCAGAAAACTATAAAACTAGCTGTTGAGTATTTAGAAACTAATTTCACTGAGTGCTATTGGTGCCTATGGCAGCCACAGCGTCAAGTCAAATTAGTTTCTAAATATTCAACAACATGTTTATTAAATAGTAGACATAGAATTCGCGCAACAACGCTTAGTCTGTCATCAATTAAGCGTTCGAGACGAATTTAGCTACGCCATTCATGCCGTAGTTGATTATGACGTCATACGCATGATCGATAAACTGAAATCATGCATTATACAGTGGAGCTCAGAGATAATGTCACATGTTTAAAGGACAAAATAAAGTGTACCGATAAATATTTTGAACATAATTGAATTGGATCCACCTAAGGCAGCAATGTCTTCCAATCCATTTATATTCAACAGAACATTTGTTTACGTTGCTTTCAAAATTGTTTTCTTGGAAACATCTAAACTTTTTGTGGGCTGTTCCCTAGGTATGGTGGAGGGAAATCATGGTGGTTCACATATGCGGATGGTAAACCAACCTGACTGAAAAAGAAGCGCCATCGTTTAGACACAAATGAAAGTGCCTGCTATAGGACATTTTGATATTTAAATACGTTTGATATGGAATTATCTCCCTTTATTTCAGATGTGACGATGTACCTGTCACCGAACCGTGCTATCTGAAGAGCTTTCCATATAAACCATATCCAGAATGCTGTGAAAATATTGTCTGTGAAGAGGAATATAATGGCTCAGATGTGGCTCACAGTGGGTCAGAAATTGATTGTCCTACAGGTTCAGACGGTGGTGGACATGGAAAATAGATTCGATCTGCGTTAGATACAAGCCTGATTATATGCCCAAATAAAACACTAATAAATTTCAGTTGTTGGTTTTGTAGTAATTTAGCTACATATAAAAGGTTACTCACCCAACAGAGGTCTCGAATCTGCCCGTGGAACCGGCGACAGATATGCGCTGTTCAAGTTCCAAGGTACGACTGCCGGGCGTCCGCGGAAACGGCGGGAATCAGCTAGCCCGGCAGCCGCGAAACGTGGTTTCCAGGATTGCAGGATACCGCCAGTTCCACATTCCTCCCCGTTCTTAAAACGAGGCTTCCTATTTCTAAACATCTGGAAGCCTCAATTATTCCAAATAAAAGAAAAAAAAATAAAAAAATTATATATATATATATAAAATCAAAACCAACGTATAATATAATTGTATGGCCATTGACGCTCAACTGCTAACTTTGAAAGAATTAGAATCGACCAGAATTAACGGTTATCTAAGTTAATGTTCTAATTTATGTATCCAAAGAGAGAACAAAAATGTGTGCCATTGTAGATGTCAATCTATACAGATGGAACGAGACACTAAAACAGATAGATAGACTGATGGCCGCCGGACGAGAAGTCTTCATTATAGATTTTAAAACAGCATAGCATCCCTAACTAAAACTAAGGACAGTGGTTTTCCCACCACAGCAGAAAAATCGTCGGAATTGCCAAATTGATAAATGGAAGTAATAAAAATAATCTCATATGAATTTAATGAAGTGTTATCCGAGATTAAAATATAATGTGAGATTCAAGGAAAACTTTTGAATGTTGCATAAAGTGTTTATTTAGTGATCATCTTTAACCTTAACATATATGATATAAGGTTATATCTCTTATATAATGGAACGATCATAATTTAGAAATTTAGGAAATCCGGAAAACCACTGTCCCTATCACAATAAAGATATCTGAATGACGCTAAAACAGAACGGATAATACAGCAGAAGAAAGAAACATATGAATTTGCGCCATGACTATCGCGTCAATTACTTCGCGCATTATGAAATGGTAAGCGCAAGAAATACATCTGCACGATTTATGCAGTCGTTGCTAAATGCATATTATAAATATGCTGTCATATGCAGGACTTCTGCATTATAGAGTACTGCACATTATAAATATGCATGAGTTATGCATTATAGAGTAATAATGCATCATTGCATCAATTTAACATGTAATTGTTACACGTTTAATAAATGAAATACCTAGGTATGGCAGTATATAATATGTTGGCCTAATATAAAATATCTGAACTGACCTATGTAGAATTACTATATCTGGGCTATCCCATAAAATATCTGAGCTGGCCTAATAAAACTATATATGTATTTGAGCTACCCTATAAAATATCTGAGCTGACAAATGTAGAACTGGCATTAAATAGCTAACCTAAACTGAAGTTCACTATACATAGATGAGTTTGCATCATAACATATGATGCATATACTTATAAAAAGCGTGTACACGGATTTAATCCATATACACATAAACAGATAGCATTATTATGACTACACGTCATGACGGACAATAAATACAGTTAACAATACAATGCGTATGATTAATGCGTAACAATTTACACGTCATTTGACAACGCATATTTGTAATGCGTGATCAAGAAATGCGTAAATATAACCACGCATTACTGCGCGCAATTATTCACGCATTATTTGAAAAACGCGTAATTATAATAATGCGTTCTGTGAGTCATAAAGCGATGGACCCCTGTTGGTTTTTGGTATCTCAAGGAGCATTATTGCTGAAAAAAGCCACTATGTGCTTATGTGTCCAACTAATTTAGTTTCCCAAAAACTTACAAAGAATAGAACATCACAATTTTGCTGCTGGTGAAACTAAAGCTAAGATGGAAACGGAAAATAAACCAATGATTAAAAATGTTTTCCGGACAAGTTGAATGTCTTCAGTGTCATGCAGAATGTTAAAATTTGAAATTATAATTTCATATCATCTTGGTTACAGTCATACTTTAATGTTGAATTACTGTTACCATTGTACATTATCACATTATTATTGTAGTACTGTACTACGACCGAAAAGCTAACTGCAGTCCGCAACAGTACCATGACCAAATGGATCCGAAATAAGACGAAACCAGAGGAACATATATGGGGGTGGACAAGTAGGGTCCATGAGACTTACATAGTCTAACTCAGGATTGCTTAAGGAGCATTCTAATACATTTCATAATCTAGGAACCTGTTGGGAAGATGGCACGGCCTTCTTCCTGTTCGACTCTGAATGGTGTGAGTTTGGAGTTGGTCATCTCTAGATGTGCGATGTGTTTCCCCTCGGACCTGACACCTCATGCGCCTAGGGGGAAAAAGTGTGATGCGGTTCCCCTCGGACCTGACACCTCATGCGCCATGGGGAAGTGTAATGCGTTTCTCCACGGACCTGACACCTCATCCGCCTAGGAGAGTGATGCTGTGTTTGTGGGACGGGTAAAACAGAGTCGATATCCAGGTCATCTGTCAAAACAGCATCTAGATCATCATGCAGAGTTGATGAGGATGGAGCAATACCATATGGAATGGTTTCATCCAAATCCTCTCCAAAAATGGATACATGGTTATCATCAGATAACATACGGCCATTATCGGGGAATAATAAGTCATCATCATCGCCATGATCTCCAGAGCTAATATCACGTCTCATTCGCAATACCCAGAGAGGTAAATCACTATCTCTGCACAGCTTTAATCTATCATGGTGAACAATCAGTTCCCGGCATTGGTTTTTGATACCAAACAATGCTTCTGACAACTTTTTATAAACAATAAATGGACCAGTCCAAGGAGGTTGTAGTTTACTGGACTGACCTATCTTAATTGCAGAATTAGCCAGATAAACTACATCACCAACAAGATAGATGTATATCATGCAAATGTAGATCATACTCTCTTTTCTGGCGCTTCTGAGCCATTTTAAGGTTATCCCGTGCTATCTCATGAGTTTCCTGCAATGTTTGCTGTAACTGTTGGACGAAGTCACTGGCATCTGAAGGGGCATCATCTGTAGTCGCAGACACAGGGCATTTGCACATTATGTCAATGGGATGTAGCACTTCTCGACCAAGCATCATCATGTTGGGAGTATAACCCGTCTGTCGGCTTACAGTAGATTGTAAAGCTCCAGCGATGAAAGGAATACACTTGTCCCAATCTTTCTGTCAGTCATGCTCTTGCAGGTAACACCGTATACACTGCAAGACGGTTTATACGTTCAATCTGTCCATTCGAACATGGTCTATAAGCTGCTGTGCGTGTTTTTGAAATCTCCAGTAGATGGCACAGTTCCTTAAATAGGCTGCTCTCAAAGTTACGGCCCTGGTTGGTGTGTAAGAAATATGATCAGCCAAATGTGGTGACGAAACGCTCCACATACGTTTTGGCTACCAGTTCCGCCCCTTGCTCAGGGAGCGCATAGCACTCAACCCATTGTGAACTGATCTATGATCATCAACACATATCTATTTCCCAGTGCAGATGTGATAAAGGGGCCCAAAATGTTCATATATATCCGTTCCAAGGGAAAACCAGCATGGAACTCGCCCAGAGCAGCTCTAGGTCGGATGGAAGTTTTTTGCTACGGCTACAAATCCAACAGGATTTCACATACGCCACCACATCACGAGAATATCTGTGCCAGATATATTTAGCCTTCACACTCTCTAATGTCTTCTGCTCACCCATGTGACTGGCAAGCTTGGAATCATGACAATTTTCCAAAACCAGGTTCTGGAGGGACTTTGGGACTACCAGTAGATTCCGTGTGGTATTTGCTTCTACCCAGAGATAGTGCAAAATGCTATCGACAAAGATCAATTGATCACAACGAGCCCACCAAAACATGACAGCTGGACTAGCTAAATATAGCTCCGCGTCAGAAGGTGTGTGTGACTGCTCAATCCAGGATACAACTGTCTTCAGATCAGGATCCTCCAGCTGATGCTCCCTTAGATCTTCCAAAGAGAGTGTGTCTAACCAGTTCGACCTTCCGATAACCTGGTCTGTTTGGGGGACACCATCCAGCAGTCCGTCTGGATCGTCGCTGTCTGTGTCTGCTAGGTCATTATTACTCAGTTGAAGGGCCCTTATGGTTTGAAAAGCCAAAGGAATTACATCATCAACATCTTGTTCAAATTGAGACCATTGTTGTTGAAGATTGGTACAATATTTGCACCCACCACATGGTAATGAACTAAGAGATTGGCCATCTTTATAATAGTGGCAAGGTGACAAATCACGTGGAACTCGTGATAGACCATCAGCATTAGAGTGCTGTTTACCGGGCCTGTACTGCATCGTCATATTATATTGGGACAGTTCTTCTAGCCATCTAGCTAGTTATCCTTCGATGTGCTTGAAACTGAGCAGCCAAGTGAGACTGCGATGGTCAGGCCGCACAATAAATGACCGTCCTAGCAATTACATACGGTACTGCCTAGTAAATGCTACCACGGCTAGCAACTCTTTGCGTGTAACACAATATTTACGCTGAGCCGGTGTCAACGTTCGGCTCGCAAAACCAATAAGCACCTCTTTCCCATTTTGAATTTGGGATAGCTCTGCTCCAATAGCAGCCTCTGAAGCATCAGTATCCAGTATGAAGGTACCATCCGTTGTCGGATAACCTAACACTGCCGGGCTGACCAAATTTGAACCCACTTCTCTATCCACCCATGGGTGTACGATCGTGTGTTATATTTGTAATCTAAATTTTACATTAACACTTGGATATGTCGGCCACCAACGACAGTAACAAAATGGATAAAGCCATTCACAACAATGGGAGGGCAAATTTGCCACATGAGTTATCTTCCTCTAGTTTGTATTTTCGCCGTTTCACTGAAACGGGTAGTTCAGGTCTGTTGCCACATGCTGTAATTAAAGGCCCCTGTTGCAATGTATTGCATGGCCAATGGACCTTTCTATTTGTAGCTATGCCCCGCCCATCTCTAGCTAAACTACACCCACACCTCGCTCGTGTTGGATCGATCGATCGATCTCTAAACTCCATGATTATCAATTTCCAGAAAACTATACAGGTAAGCTGTTGAATATTTTGAAATTTGACTGGGCGCTGTTGCTGCCATAGATCCAAATTATTTAACAGCATTTTTCTTAAATAGCAAAAACATACAATTCGTACAACGTGTCGGTCTATTAAGCGTTAAAGATGGGCTTAAATCTAATCATGCATGACATCATGATTATGACATCAGCATACGCATCGCGTAGTTGATTATGACGCCATATGATTGAGTGACGAAATGGATTCATGAATTATTGAGTATCAGTGAAACTATATAATATCTTGGGATAATGAAAGTATATAGACATCCGATCTATCACTCAAGTATTTGACGTCACAATCAATTACATTTCCTGATGTCGCATAAATCGAAAAATCCATCCAGGTAGTGTATGTATTGTATCTCTGTGATGAATTCACAATATAATATACATTCTATTGACTGTTTTCAGACTAATCTGACTGGGAGATATGGAAGATATTGTTGCCAACAAGAGCTACCAGTTAAATATATTGCACAGTATTCAACAGCTTACCTGTATATAGTTACCACGAAATAGAGATTATGGGAATGGACCAGTCCAGCGTAATGGCAGCATATGACTTCATAATCAGTTACGCTCCGTGTATGATGATGTCATAATCATTACGTCATAAAAGATTCTATACTGTCTTTAACTGTTAATAGTCCAATTTCAACGTACAAATTGTATGTCTCTACTATTTAATAACAAGAGGCCCAAGGGCCTGTGGCGCTCACCTGGACCATTAGTATTTGAACCATTTGTATTTAAATAGATATGATAGAAAATTTTCGGAAAATCCAAGATGGCCACCAAAAGAATTGACCAATCAAAATTCTGAATAGAGGTTCTGAATCCTACCATGATAGGGTGACTCTAGCTAAATTTATTTGATATTTTTTCAGAAAAACTAAGATTTTAACCCAATAAATTGATGAATCAAAATTCTGAATGGAATTTCTAGGGCCTATGACCATATGGTGTTTTCAGCCAAATTTGGTTGAAATCTCCCAAGTGGTTAATGAGGAGTAATGTTTTAAAGCAAAAGTTGACGGAAGGACGACAGACAGACGTCGGATGGCATAAGGCCACTCAGGTGAGCTAACAATGGAAAGGTCAATTGGATGTTTGTAATGTAGTTTATATTGAATGGCCATGTCATAACCTATAAATATTATTATTATAATACAAAATGTATTGTCATCCATGTAGAATCCCTTTAAGTGTACTGTCTATAAATCCATGTACCATCTGCCATTTGGGTACTATACAACATACATGTACATGTCATAGTGCGTTAACACTCGACTTTGTTAATAAACTAGAGCCTATGACCATAGGATTCTTTCAGACCAATTTGGTTCAAATTGGTCAAAATGGTAAGAAGAAGCAATTTGACAATTTCCGGTAAACTTTTAATAAAATCTAAGTTTTTCACCCAAAATATTTACGAATCAAAATTCTGAATGCAAGTTCTATAACCTATGACCATAAGATCCTTTCAACAAAATTTAATTGAAATCGGTCAAACGGGTAAGGAGAAGTTGCAATTTGACAATTTCCGGTAAATTTTTAATAAAATCTAGGATTTTCACTCAAGATATTTACGCAACAAAATTCCGAATGGAAGATCTAGAGCCTATGACCATAGGATTCTTTCAGCCCAATTTGGTTGAAATCGTCCAAAATGGTAAGGAGAAGAAGCAATTTGACAATTTCCGGTAAATTTTTAATAAAATCTAGGATTTTCACCCAAAATATTTACGAATCAAAATTCTGAATGCAAGTTCTATAACCTATGACTATAGGATCCTTTCAGCCACGAGAACATTGACAAGTCGTGTTTTTATATCAAAAAGCACATTTTCTCTCAAAATTGTGGACCTGTAAAGGTAAATCCTTCAAAAGGAACATATACCCATCATAAAAAATCAATATGCCAAGTTTTATTATATTATTGTAAGCGGTTCCGTATGATATCCCGTTTAAGAGGATATTGACAAAAATCGTGAGTTCTTGCATTAAAAAAGCCTATTTTAACCAAAGATCTTGGTCCTATAAAGGTGAATCCTTCAAAAGTCACATCTACCCATCATAAAAAAGCCACCTGCCAAGTTCCATTAAATTATTTTTAGATATTCTGTATGATATGGTGTTTACGAGGAAACTGACAAAAATTTTGTCTTTGCATTAAAAAGCCCATTTTCACCCAAAATCTAGGATCTATAATAACGGTGAATCCTTCAAAAGGCACATCTGCATATCATAACTGTGGCATAACTAAGTTTCATTAAAGGACAATTCCGGGATGATAAAAAGTGTGCTTTATTTGAAAGATTATTACATGTTTAATGAAATTGAGGTTCAAAAGACTGGAATATATAACAAAAATTATTCATCTAAGATACGATCTGAGAATATGTTATCCTTTTTTGGGGGTAAAATTCAGCATGAGATGGTTTTTGTCTTGCAGACTCTATCTTTGCGTATTGTCATTAAATCGGAGTGTGCTTAAAGCTGAAAGAAATGGCTATTTGCCTGACCAATTATAATTTTGTTCACGTGAATATTGCCACAGATATCACCAAATGAATTAACATTTTGACATAAAATCTGGGAATTTTCATCACCGATCAATATTGCCCGGCAAGCTGTAGTAATTTCAATAATTAAGATATTTTGATGGAATTTTTCCCGTTATGTGACAATATTGTAAAGCTTCGGCACAGCAAATCCTGTCATTGTAGCTGTAATACTCATTCTGATATGGGATGATGGATAGAGCACATCCTGAAATTTCTCAACAGAATGTTTCTTTTGAACCACTAGGCTGATTCTAACATCCCTAGTATTGGATAAATCTTCGAATTTGCAGCTACAGGCAGGTATCAGAATTATTACAATCGGTTCTGTGGTTCTGGCAATATTATCATATCATGTTTTCTTGGAATATATATTTACACTGCCGGCGACACACGCTATAACAGTATCTTGAGTCGGCTGAGTAATTTGACAATACGCACGCGTCAAGTGTGCCACTTCGTTTAACCTTTATTGCATGGTGTAAAATGCGTAATAGCCTACTTAGAGATAGTGCCGGGATACATTTTGAAAAAGAAAAGTTGCTGAAACGTGTTGCTGTCGTGCACAACAATGACTTACAGCAGCATTGTTACCAAAATGACCACATTCCGATAGGATAGAGGAAATGGAATCTATGCTTCAGCGGTCTGGGGGTTAACAATTCCCCACCGACTTCGGATACTAGAATTACTTGAAAAACTTAAGTCTACCTTAACTGGACAATGTCCTAACAATTACAAATTAGCACATGTTAGGGCTCCATGCATATACATATTTACTGTACAGCCTTCGTGCTCGGCAAAGATAGCGTTGGTGCGGGGATGACGTCAGGATCTCGTGAAATCTTGCTCTCGTTGCAAGAAAACGGCGCCACCCGGGAGATAAAATAATCCCATGTTTACGATGGTTTAATTACTCGTATTATTTGTCTATTGTTTTTATTTAGGATCCAATATGTTAGTCATATAATAGTCTTTCAAATAAAGTACACTTTTACCAATCCCGGAATTGTCCTTTAAATTATTTTAAGCGATTCTGTATATGATGTTTACGAGAAAAATTGTGAGTGTTTTCAATAAAAAGCTCAGGAATTGAGTTGACAAGACGGGGACAGAAAGGACGGGTATAGCGATCAGCATGTCTGTACGTCTGTCCCCGTCTTGTCAACTCAACTCCTCTTAAAGTTTAGTTACAATTCTTTTGAAACGTGATAAATATAGTCATTACCATCTGAAGATCTGCATGTGCTTTTTAAGCGGCCAAAAAATTATTAATTTGATTGTTGATTTCTTTTCAACTTAATCTGATTGGAAGCCATTGCTTCCGATCAAATTAAGTCTAAAATAAGCAATATAATGTTTCTTACGTGTTCAACATTGTACTAACTAACATGTTAGTTTTGGAAACGTTTTAACATTTTTATGAGCTGTACTGTAGCTACATGTATAACCACAACTGGCAGATTATAAAGGTATTGTCCAGAGACTTGTGATCAGAGGCTATGCTAGTTACGTATGCATCATTCGAGTCAAACACCACCACCCACCCGCCCCCACCAACTACTCACCAATGCGTCTAAAGTAGATAAGCAGTAGTTGAATCTTTTTGTAAACCACACCCACTACCATCCTAGACATAGCACCATATTTACGTAAGGGTTTGTTGACAATATTACCCATTGTCCATTTCTGACTGTGCACTGGGTCCTTATCTACATAGCAAGTTAGAAGTCACTACAAATATAACACATAAAGCGTTGATTATTTTATATTTTATTATGGATTCCAATGAGAAAACTTTGCGGAGAATAGATCAGATTGGTAAGATTCTAATCTGGATGGTAAGTAATACTCAGTCAACAACTTAGCAGAGGCAGTGTATATAGTTGTTTGTCAATGTACATGGAGTGAATTGACTACTCAAGTAATAACCGTTATTATCAAACTGGATAGTATCATGGAATAGCAAGCAATATCTATACCGAACCGCAAAACAAACGCCGTATCAATAGAGGATATCAAGAGTTATTATAGCTTTATTTTGAAATGTACAAAACTTTGACTAGAGACATCGGAGGAAACCAATTCTTTGCAGGCATAATCGCCAGTCTGTAGAACGTTTTGCGGGTGTTTTCTCTTGTGGCAATCGCACAATGGCCAGAGTTAGTGTACAAATGCCGGGATGATTACGTCTTGAAATGTGTTTAAAAAAGCGCTGTCTCGTATGTGTCATGGGACGCAGTTGCAAACAATTCACGGCAAAATTGAAATACATGTGCAACTAATGGTAGCTCTATGTATAAAATACACCCATAATTCAAAGTCACCCAGGCAAGGTTCTCGAGTCATTTCAAATGCCTTCAATTGCCCTGTATGCATTTTATACCGTCTGAGCACCAATGATCATCCATGCAGTGGTCACACCACCCCCACCCCCGGCCACGCCATGACAGGATGGCTACATACTGCGTCATCACTTCCACAACCGATTCGCTAGAGCAATGGAAACAGCTCATCAGGCCATTGGCACCCACCAGCGACCCATTGGTGAAGACACGTTCCGACGCCATTTGACCCCAACTCCATGTCATGTCGTCGTCCAGCCAGGGGTACTCTACTCACAGCTCGTCACCATCAGGAACGTCTGCAATGGGCCATGCATCGTCAGCATTGGCGTCATCTGCAATGGAGGACCATAGTCTTCTCAGATGAAAGCTGTTACTGCATGTCTACCACAGATGGCAGATCCAGGGCATGGCGAAGGCGGGTCGAATGGTATGCAGATGCATGTGTCATGGAAAGAGACTTGTTGGGAGAACCAAGCATCGTGGTTTGGGGTGGAATTGACCTGAACCAGAAAGTTGGGCCTGTAGTCTTCCAGAACATAGGTCCCGGCAGAGGTCATAAGGTCACAGGTGTTCGGTAAATTGATCAAGTTCTGAAACCCCAGGTTGTGCCCCATTTTGCGCGACATCCGAAGCACACCTTCCAGCAGGACAATTCCCGTGCCCACACTGCCAGAGCCATCAGACTTCCTCCAGCAGCACAACATCAGGTCATGCCCTGGCCTGATCTGTCTGGAATTGAGCCCCATTAAACTCTTGTGAGATGAGATCCAAAGAAGATTTCATACAGTGCGCCCAAAGCTGACAACTGCAGCTGAACTGAGTACAGCCTTCCTGAGGGTATGTGCCCGGATCCCATTGGTGTTTAGATCCAAAGAAGACTTCATACAGTGCGCCCAAAGCCGACAACTGCAACTGAACTGAGTGCAGCCTTCCTGAGGGTATGGGCCCAGATCCCAATGGTGTTTATCAACCACGTTGTTCATTCCATGTACAGGAGATGTGTGTCCCTGATCAACGTCCATGGTGTGCATATAATGTATTGATTTACGCACCCTAAATCTAGCCATTGTATGATAGCCCAACGAGAACTCTCGCAAAACATTTTACAGACTGTGGCGATTCTGCCTGCAAAGGATTGGCTTCCTCTGTTGTCCATAGTCAAAGTTTTGCACATTTCAAAATAACGCTTTTGTTATCCTCTATTGATGTGACGTTTCTTTTGCAGTTCAGTATATTTCTATCATAGAAACAAGCATCCATTCTCATTTAGGTTTGACCCTTTGATGCTCAAGCTGTCAAGAAATTAAAATTTCTGCCTAGTGAGTCTCAATTTACAGACCAAGAGAAAACTATTTTTGAAATTTTACCACAGTGATAACTGGCTCAGTGTTTGACTGAGCCTGGCATTCCAGTGGTAAAATTTAAAGTTTTTTTCTTGGCGTGGAAATTAACATTCCTCAATGTGGCACTGTAAAGTCTGGTTGTGCCAGACTTGACAAGTAAACGGTTAACCCTTTCATGGCGAAGCCAACCAAAACCAGCCTCTGTAGTGATCTTGGGGAATGGGCATTTGCAGGCCAAGAGAATATTTTTGAAAATTTACAACTGAAATGACTGGCTAGGTAACCTAGCCAGTCATTCCAATGGTAAATTTTCAAAAATAGTTTTCTACTGGCTTGCAAAAAGATATTCAATTAGCAAATATTTGGATATTCATGAGCAAATTTAGACAGTAAACACTTAACCCTTACCTAGGGTTGCACGATTATTCACTTTTCATAATCGCGATCATTTAAAAAAAATAATTGCGATCATACGATTAATCATGCACTATATTAACTACGTCAATGCTGCTTAGAGGACGTTATTATGCTACTGCAGATTGTAAGATTTTGGGTTAGGCACATGGGTATACATACATGGGCAGAATACACCAGTTGCTGATTGCAAACAAAGGAATGTATCAAGATTTTTCTAGACGGAAAATGGAAGGTACAGTATTTCGCATAGTTGTAGCCTATGCTCTAATAGAAGCCCACCCCCTAACTTTGACATATCAGCTCCAATGATTTCTTAGCAGTTTCAAAATGGCAAAACTGTATTAGAAGCCCACCCCCTAACTCAGCAGATTGTATAGGAAAATTTGTAAGAATAGCGTGTATAATAATAACAATCGTGTCACAGGGTGTGTCTACTTCAGACCGATCTCTGCCCTGATACATTTCCGGCCCCTCTAGAAGTCAACACAGGCCTCGGATTTGCAAATCTCGACGACCTATTAGATTAATACTAATAGTAGGCCACATATGTTCAAGATATAATAAAGTTTATTCCACACTTTTGTAGTCAAAACGCGTTTAAAACAGTCTTGGCGTGATTAGATAGCTTCCTTATAAATATATTTTAAGACCAAATTTATGTACCAAACAAGTACGGGAGAAATTGTGCGTCAATTTTGTAACGCCGATCAACATTAAATGATCCAAATCTAATTATTACGAACGACAATATAGCCGGCTTCTTAAGTTGGCGAGCCAGTGGCTCTTTTGCGATGGGAGGCGGCGTGTTCTCACGAGATATTATACGCTAACGGGAGTTTATCAAACGGGTACCCGTTATTCAGATCAGTATAATACTCAGTTCCTATCCCGCAATGATAATATATAGAAATTCTCGAGTTCCGATTCCAGAATATTTATATCTGAGTACTCGCTCTAAAATAAACTCTACAATTGGAGGCGAATCACGTGATTTGTATTTTTTTCGTGACGCCATTTTATATCAAATTGTGGATTAATTTTGATGTAATAAACAACCGTTATTAAAGGATATGCAATATTTAGGCGCTCAAATCAAATAATTTCACTTCCCCAGTGATGTTTTGAGGTATACATTAAACATAGGCGTAGGCGGTGAGAATTTGTATGGGAGAAAATGCGTTGAATTTCCGTGGTATCAGTTTTATAACTTTTTGGGGGAAATCGTTAGCGCATAGCTTTTCAGAGAATGGGGAATGCGGGATAAGCGTGTGTGATTACAACAATGATAAATAGCGACCAAGTGAACAATCTTTATTCATCTAAAACTAATTATGAGTCAATACAAACAAATCAGTTATTTATTTAGTTTATTTAATCATTAACACATTCGGCTGATAGCCGGATGTTTGTTTCCATGATGGGTAACGCGAGCAGTTTCACAAGCGTAAAAGTGTATTGACACAAATTACAACATGGCGATTATACGAATATTTCATTTTATAATCATCCACGATCATTTTGAATTATATAATCGCGATTAATCGAATAATCGTGCAACCCTACCCTTACCACTCTGATGTCAATATTCTATCTTTAATTCTGATTTTTGACACCAGAGTACTAAGAATTAAAGCCAGTATCAGCATGTAACATGACAATAACAGCGATGCAACAGATAAATGTGACAGTAAACGTGGTTGATTCAATGATAATAGTTAGTAAATGGGGAACTCATCTATGATCCTCTATATACAACAAATTTTGTGGCTATATACATTCCACACAAGTTATAATAAACAAGGTTTAAGCACTAATTACTAAGAGATGCTTTTACATTGTGAAATATTTATTGATCTACTTATAAATAACTACACTGAGATATATATATATATATATATATATATATATATATATATATATATATATATATATAAAATTATACAGAATTACTGGTATGACCAAATTTCCATATTTAATATTACTTTACATTTCAGATATGTCTATGTACATTAAAATCAACAAAACCCATCATACTAACAATATCTACAATACAGTGAAGAACCTAAAATCTCCCAAAAACCTTTAAAAAATTTAGTCCGCAGAGCATAGAAAATAAATTCACACAGTGGGGAGAAATAATACTTTTTGACAGATTCTCTTTAAAATGATTGGGATTTAAAATGCCAATTGTGCAGTAGAGAAATGTTGTCAAATGCAGATGTGTCACTTCCACTAGTGTGTTTTATAGACAGTACAAAGTATATAAAGCGCTGGTATATATATATGTTAAAAATATACTAAATACAATTTTATGTGACACTGTTTATATAGTTAGATGGTATGACAAAATTCTGAGCCTAACGTTGATTATGCTAAATTACCCTTCAACACTCATATCAGCTAAAAACGGCGTATATAGTGGTCTTGAGAAATGTTCATTTGCAGGCCAAGAGAAGAGTATTTTTTTTAATTTACCCCTAGATTGACTGTCCGAGCCAATCATTCCAGTAAAAAATTTTGAAAAATTATCTGTTGATCTACAAAAATTGACGTTTTTCTTGGATAAAATTATATTTGAACAAATTAGAGGGGTAAATTGTTGACAATTATAATGAATTTCTTGTTTCAGGTCTGCAAAGTTAAATGCTTAAGCCAGCAACAGTGTCTACAGTGGCCTTGAGAACAGTTCATCTGCAGACCAAGAGAAGAATACTTTATAAAAGCAGGAATGTCGCACTCTAATGCCTAGCGCACAAGGGACAATCTAGCTGAGTTACTGGCCTCGCGAGATTTTGCCTCGGCCGATAGCTCTTGCGTGCGAGTGATCTTGGTGAGGGATTCACCTCGCGAGGCATTGAGGAAAATATCTGTTGTGTTTGATATTTTTTGCCTCATGAGGTAAAAACCTCAACGTGTGCGGACATCCTGAGCCATGTGCCCAGCTGCAGAAATCAACTGACCAATGAAATCGTGTGGCTTGTCCACATAATTTAAAGGTGCACATTCACACCAGAATGCATGAAAATAAAATTGTTTAAATTGTATATTTTTAGTTTTAATTTGTGCACCTCAATGTAATGAAGTGAAATAAATTTTAACATATGATGATTTCATTCCATATGAACTATTATATATATATATTTTTAACTACAAAGTTGAATCTAGCTCAGCACATTCCGCACCGTGTGTGGCGAGACGCTCAAAAGCTACCAACTGAGACAAAAACCTCAGCTAGATTTTCCAGTGTGCGCTAGGCATTAGCTTTGATAAAACTGTCATAAAACAAAACACTAAATTGGTCTGGGCTTAGATATCAAAGTCACGTCTAAATAGATAGTTGGTAGTTTGAATGAATTGACTGTAAACATAGTACCTAAACAGTGGTTATCGGAATTTTTTTCTTTCTTATAAACTGTTTTACAGTATAACAGAAATTAGAAATAATTGTTATTTATTAAACTTGATTCAGTTTACAAAAGTTTTAATGTAACTAATTTAAAGTTACAGCTTCAGATATTTGCATAAAACAAGCAGACAACAGATTGGTAGAAAACTAAACGTTTTCAAACTTCAGATTTTCACAAAATCTAATATTCGGAGATGAAAGGTGATTTTTAACTTTAGGGAGGCAGCTAAGGATGACAAGAGTTTGGACAGTCTCATAAAATCTGTTTTTCAACAAAAAATTTACCAATCAAAATTCGGAATAGATATTCTGTAGCCTACGACCATAGAATTTGTCTAGCGAATTTGGTTAAAATCTTCCAAGCAGTAATGTGGAGATGCATTTTGACAACTTCTGAAATTATTCATAAAATCTAAGAAATTTCATCTAAAAATTTGACCTAGCAAAATTCTGAATAGATGTTCTGGAACCTAACACCATCGAATCCTTACAGCCAAATTTGTTTGAAATCTACACAGCGGCTAAAGAGATGTGTTTTGACAAAATCCGGTAAATTTTTCATAAAATCTAAGATTTTCACCCAAAACTTTGACCAATCAAAATTTTTAATAGAAGTTCTTAAGTCTATCATGATAGTGTCCTTCTAGCCAAATTTTGGCTGAAATATGTCGAGCAGCTACGGAGAAAAAGCGTTCTGACAATTTCCGGTAAATTTTCATACCAGCCAGGCAACCTTGGCTGAAATGGGTTAAACCATTCAGGAGAAGCAATTTGATTGACGGATGACGGACAACATGGCATAAGCTCACTTGGCCCTTCAGGTCAGGTGCGCTAATAATCAAGCCAGTAGTTCCTGAGATAACATTTGTAATTCACTAAGAAAAAAACATCAATTTGCTTGCCCCAATCTTGACCATTAACCCTTTCACTGACAACTTCCCTAAAAAAGTATATTCTTCTGTTGAATATATTGAAACTAAGGCAGAAACAGCTTTCAGTCAAAATAATTTCAAAATATTCAACTGTTCTTCTGTATGGCATTGTATGTAGAGATTTTATCGGTAAAAGCGTTAAATAAACCATAACCAGTGACCTGATAGCAGTTTTAATGAGGGCTTAGCTCTATTGTATTGACTTCTGACTTGCGCTACATATAAATTAAAACCTTTTCTGAATAGTATTGCACACCAACATTTTAAATATATATATATATTATATATATAAACAACAGGAAGAACTGTGTATACATTATAGAAATCATCTTATTTACATATATATGAACGTTAACTGGTCAGGCCAGTCTTAGTTCTACAGTGGGCATGATTAACCGTTAAACACTCATACCAGCCAAAACGGCTTCCGCAGTCAGTCATTCCAGAGGTAAATTTTCAAAAATAGTTTTCTCTTGGTCTGCAAGTGAATATTTTCTATGAAAAAATTAACTTTTCTTGAAGAGATTTGAGTGTTAAAGAGTTAATACCTATTTGCAGGTCACCAAGAACAAATGATATATATACATGTATGTTAGCATGTTTCCTGAACAAAAAAACATGTTAAAAAATGTACATGTAGCTTACGTAAGAAAGGCAAAACTGCTGAATATTTTGAACATAATTGGATGGGAAGACATGTCTTCTAAACCAAGTATATAAAAAATGTTTCAAAACAGAACATTTTATTATTATGTCTTTGGGAACATCATAAGATATTTCTGGCCTGTAATGTATGTGGAGATTTAACTTTTTCTAGGACAATCTCTGACCACTAATAGAATAAATAGCTCATTTCTCTTAACCCTCAACTATCTGATGTCAGAATTGTAAAATTTTTAAATTAAATTAAAAGATGAACTGGGGTGCATTTTTCAACAAATTTGATGGAAGATGTTAGTTACGACAGCAACATCATTAACCAAAGTTGTTGAAAAATGAACCCCAGTTTATTTGTTATTGATACAGTAAAAGATAGAATATTGATATCAGAGTGGTAAGGGTTCAAATGATATGTGAAGGTAAAAGGACGTCCTTCTCAAGCCCTGATTATTCCACAATGAGACTGACTCATCCTCGATCACCTTCATTCATCCGGGAGTATCGTGCAGTGAATAGTAATTATATATCCACGGCCAGCCTTATAAACTTTCCAATGGTTCGTCGGATCTGGATCAAGGATCATACGCGTCTCCGTTGTTGATTCACACGTCACGTCGGACACCTGAGAAAACAAGAAAAATTAATATCTTGGAAACTTTCATTACTTAATATGAACAGATGACCAAACGTCAATCCAGTTTTGATGATGTCATTAAATACTTGTCTGTTGTAGGCATGTGCGATTATTGCTTTGATTGATCACAATCGATTATTTAACCCATTAACACTTATATCAGCCAAAAACAGCTTCTAAAATAGCCTTGAGAAATGTCCATTTGCAGACCAAGAGAGGACTATTTTTGAAAGTTTACCAAATTGCAATGACTGGGTCGATAACCGAGCCAGTCATTCCAGTGGTAAATTTTTTTAAATAGCCATCTCCTGGTCTGCAAATGGACATTTTCTATGAGAAAATTGAAATTTTCTTGAACAAATTTGAGGGCTTAAGAATAATCGTGATTACTCAATTAATCTGCTTCGGTACAAATTATCAATTTAGAATTAGACACATGATCTACGCTTATGCGATTATTGCTTTGCATGGCCATGATCAAGGTTTTTAGACATTCCATGCAGTAGAAATTATTCACGATCATTTGCTTCTTTAATTTTCAATCATATAAATTTACAATTTAAATTTTTTTCGCGATTTTCGATTAAATCACAAAATCGGGCAAACCTAATAACAACTACGGCATGCAAATGACGAAAGCTGAAATGGCGTTTACAAGTGTCTATTTGTAGGCCAAGAGAATGGCATTTTCAAAAGTACTCGTCTCTTGGCCTGCCAATGGACATATCATCACTGAACAAAATTTCATGACTGATGACATTAAAGAGTAATGAAAAGGTAGGTTCTGAAATTGTTATGCAGAAATTATTCACAATTATTCGATTATTTAATATTTAATCACATATATTCAGGATTTGAAAAATAATTGCTATTTGTTATTTAATCACATAATTGAACAAACCTATATGTAGTACATTGCATCATTCCACGTATGGTTCTAATTTCTCAAACAGATTGATCCATGTTTACACTGCCAGAGAACAAATTGGTGGCATTATGTTCTTACATGTAGCAAACGAGGTGTTTCAAGTGTACAAACTTCTTGTCACTCATGTCATATGACATGTTTGATCAGAAAAATCAACCTGTCATTAATCAGGGTTCGCACACCTTTCTGTTTGAAATTCCATGACCTTTCCTGACCAAAATTAACAACCTCTAAGAATTAATGCTTAGGAGATTTGTGTTCATGTTCTACATGTAGCTCCAAAAATAAGACCTGAGTTATTCTGCAAAATGTCTGAATATTGCCTCTTGCAATAACCATGCCACAGCCTTGTTTTGTTAAGTTGTTGCCATAATCTGTATTGCATAGAGGTGATTTATGCAAAAGATTTCTTTTTAGTTTATATGATTACCATTTTCCATGACCTATGATAAAAACACTGATTTTCCATGACTTTTCAGGCCTGGAATTTAAATTGTCAAATTCCATGACTTTCCAGGATTTCCATGATCATGGAAATCCTGGAAAGTCATGGAATTTGAAACTTTTAAATCCAGGCCTGAAGTCATGGAAAATCAGTGGTTTTTTTCATGGGTTCTGGAAAAGTCATGGAAAATGTTAATCATATAAACTAAAAAGAAATCTGTATGAACCCTGATTAATGTCATACTGGTTTATAACCATTATAAGCTTAATCACGCAGATCGCGTGATGTGAAAACACATGCTTGACACATACCGTAGCTGCCCACAGTTGGGATCTAATACCGTATGACCGTAACAGCTCCAAACAGATCGCACCAATATAATTTGTACCATTCGTGTCCGTACACAAGTTCTCGCCTCCCATGTCCGGATGGTAGCCGAAGGTCAAAAGCTTACCATCCACTCTGTATGTGAGAAGATACAGAATTCATAAAACATGCCATGAAACCATTCAATTCTGAAATACTATTATTGCAACTAGTATTATAAAAACAAATTTTTGAAAATTTACAACTAGAATGTCTTGCTTGTATCTAACTGACATGACTGAGTGACTCAGATGATCATAAGATTTATTCTGTCATGTACAGGATTATCTAGGTAGGCCGCCTCAAGCCTGACAGCAACCTCTTATGGCAAGAAGCGTGAAATGTTCTGGATCCAACAACTACATGGTATGGAGGCTATCAGATCATGTTAATTGCTAACCCTTTAACCCAGTAACACTCAAATTTCAATTTTTTCATAGAAAATGTCAATTTGCAGACCAAGAGAACTGTTTTTGAAAATTTATCATTGGAATGACTGGCTCGGTTATAACCGAGCCAGTCATAAATTATCAAAACTAATCTGATCTTGGTCTGAAAATTGACATTTCTCAAGATCACTGCAGAAGCCATCTTTTTGGCTGATATGAATGTTAAAGGGATTTAAGACTCGAGCCGGCCAAAAATAGCTTCTGGTTTCTCTGCTTTTTCTTGAACAAATTTGAGGATTAAAGGGTTAAACATGTCACAGGGATACTAAATCCATCTTAATGCTGCATCAGTCTTTGAAATTCACACAATTTTGTTAAGGCACAAAAATGATGTGGCAGAACTGGTTTACCACGGCACTACTACAGCATTTGTTAGAATTCAATCACTTATAATTTTTGTTCTACTTCTGGTGTATTAGAGAACTTTACTTTAATATGACATCATGATTAATACCTTGTATCTATGATAAAATGACAAATGATGTCATAATCAACTACGTTACATGTAGGCTGACGTCATAATCAATTGTGTCATGAGTGACGCGATTTAGTCTGTCACGAACGCTTATAAGTTATAACTCTGTCAAGTTGTACAAATTTTATGTCCGTTGCTATTTATCTTATAAACATTCTGTTGAATATTTTGAAACTAATTTGACTGGGCACTGTTGCTGCTATAGACGACCATAGAACCCAGTCAAATTAGTTTCAAAATATTCAACAGCTTACCTGTATAGTTTTAGGAAATTGAGATTCAGAGAGTGCAGGGATTGATCGATCCCTATACGGGCAAAGCACAGGCCATGAAATTTGGAAAACCTGCATAGCCTAATAATAGGTTACGGGTATTCCTTTCATGTAACCAAAAGTTCAGACAGGTGCCAGTCATTTGCATAAACTCATTGGTTGGCTATTTAATATTTACTTTTAGAGACTAATATATACAGCAAAATGATTTTCCAGGTTATTATATGCCTTGTTAGTCTATGATGCAAACTGAATACGAGTTTGACTGTTTTTCCACTTGAAAATAAATCAAGAGCTCATTTTCACGTAACCTAATTTTCAGTCTGCCCTTTGCGAGTTTGCGTAACCAACACGGGAACTAATGGTTTGGTTATGCCAAATTTCGAGGTCTGAAAGCATGGGTGGAGCTTAGCTAGAGCTGGATTCCTCCATTCACATCCCCACACATTCCTTTATCTGTATCACGATTAATTAATCATTTTCTTTTTAACATCACGTTTATATTGAACTGTGGTCGCCACCATTTTGTCTTCTCAGGAGAGCGTGTGTGATGTCATGTAAATGCCAATCTAACACTTTCTTTGTGATGTAATATAAACGCTTGGCTGAAAGCAACTGTGAAGGTTAGCTATTGAATATATTGAAATTAATTTACGTGGAAGCTTTTGCTACCCAAGGCAACAACAGCTTCCAGACAAATTAGTTACAAATTATTCAATAACTAACCTTCATGGTTGCTTTCATACTAATATGCCAAGTTATAGATTTCACTTATATATGACTGCACATGATTGGTTGACAACAGACTGTTAGATGAATATCAGCACTTAGCTTTACTAAAAGCCTGACAATCTTACTTTAACCCTTTCATGGCGAAGCCGGCTAAAACCGGCCTCTGTCATTCTGTAGTGGCCTTGGGCAATGTCCATTTGCAGGCCAAGAGAATACTATTTTTGAAATTTTACCACTTTAACGGTCAAGCTGGCCAAAACGGGCCATCACGGTGGTCTTGAGGAACGTCTTTTTTTAAGACCAATGCTATTTTTGAAAATCTTAGCACTGGAATGACTGGCTCAATAATTCCAGTGGTAAATTTTCAAAAATACACGTAGTCTTATTGACTTGGTATGCAAATGGACATGTACTAAGCCAATATTTTAATTTTCTTGACCAATATTTGACCGGTATTAATCCGTTAACGCTTATATCAGCCAAAAACAGCTTTTACAGTGGTCTTGAGAAATATTAATTTACAGTCCTAGAAGACTATTTTAGAAAATTTACCACTGGAATGACTGGCTCGATAACTGACCCAGTCATTCCAGTGCTAAACTTTCAAAAATAGTCTTCTGTTAGTCTGCACATTGACATTTTCTATGACAAAATTTAACTTTTTTAAAACAAATTAGAGGGTCAAAAGGTTAAAAGGTTTAATTAATTTTTTAAGTATGAAGTAATTAGCAAATGTTCACAGTACTTATCATGGAGGTGATTAACCATTTAACCCTCAAATTTATTCAAGAGAATTAAATTTCTCATAGAAAATGTAAAAAAAAATGTCTAAAATAGTCTTCTCTTGATCTGCAAATGGACAGTTCTCAAGACCACTGCAGAAGCCTTTTCTGGCTGATATGAGGGTTAAAAGTAGTGATGTTGTTGTACCGTATTTGATGACATGTCCAAGTTCGTTCTGGGTAGAATCCAGGCTTCGTCTCCTGACAAGTCACATTGCCACCCAACACAAGCATGGATTGAGGAAATGATACATCTAGGAATAAATAAAATCATTAAGAATTATGTAGATGAATATCAAACCTGTATTACACACTGGGTTTTTATATGCTCATTTCACATTACTGCATGCGTGATTCAATGAACATTGAACAGAATTGATGAATTTCAGATCTTTGACTAATCGGACATGTATTCACTCACGTTTCCTCATTCTTCGCTCTATGATTCCGTACAAAGGAAACAGAAAATATCAATTTTGAATCTCACTAAAGCTCAAATATATGGAAAAGCAATTCCAACTCAATAAATACATGGTTAATAGGTCATAGACATTCTGCAGAATGACATTCTATATGTTTCCCTAACATAACACATTAACCCTCAAAGACTTATGTTCAAGAAAATTCCAAATTTCTTATTAAATTAAATGCCCAAGTGGCAACTGAAAATTTGTAACATTCTTCTAAATCCTGGCTTAATAGCCTAGTCGTTGAGAGGCCTGAACCTAGACAAAATTCTGCAACATACATTTTTTAGTGTCATACGATGCGTAACATTACCCAGAGATCTATCCCTTTCGGGCAGAAATTTTTAAAGGGGTTTGAATTTGAGGATCGCTTTTGACATATCATGTTTGCCCTGTAGGTGGGGCTTAGAATACACCTTCCGTATCCTCTGCTTGTCGTAAGAGGCGACTAAAGGAGGTAAGGGTGAGGTAACCCTGACAGAAACCTCGAGTGCTGAAGACGGAGGTTCCAGGCCGCACGGCGCACTCTAATAAACCATGGATCCACGCACTTAACGCTTATGATCATGTCGATAGTCGCTTACAGGACTGGCGGTATGATCAGCGAACGAAAAGAAGAAGAAGACATATCATGTGAAATATGATACGGTGATGGGGTGGCAGAAAACGATGTCGTCTGCTATTTTCTAATGAAATGCAATGTTCAACAACCTGAAATAATGACTCTCCCATACAATTCAGAACAGCTCATATCAATAAGCCTAATCTGACGCGGTGGTGGGGGGAGGGGAGAAGAAATGTATACAAAGCTGTTGGTAACTTTGAATTGTGAAAATTGCTCATTTAATCTGCTAAATAAGTACAAGTAAGGAATCTAAGAAAGTGCATTAAAGAATAGATCGGGCAATATTTATCACTACCATCAGTAATTGTTTGAATACGTAGTTACTTGTTTTGACAGCATTTTGATTAAAACTTTGTCAAAAGTTTCATAACTGTCAAATTAAAACTGGCCACTGCGCAGATATGTTCCGTGCAATGCTAAAGCATAGAACGAGTGATAAAAACTAATTCACTAAATTCGGTACTCACGAATTTAAGCAACTCGACCAGATTTAATCTTACAAGTAAATATTTCTAAATTCAGACTAGTACTCACTAGTAATTTCTCTTAACCAAATAACTTACCTTCATATCGCTGACTCACATCACAGACACTGGTATGAATAAACAAACACGCCAGAAGAATAACAATAAACAAAACAGTCTTATGTCTTGGAATGTCTACACACATAGTAGCAACCAACCACTTTCAGTTTCAGGATGTCAAATATGTGACCCTAAATGCCAACAGAAAGTGCAAATTCATGACATTTCCAGCTACATCAAATATTCTCCTGTTGACATTACATCAGAATGATTGAGTGAAAAATCACATCGTGGTAGCACATATAAATAATACAGTCGTCCCTGCAAGCGAAAACCGGTGACAGTGACTACATGATAAGCTCTACCTTTATTATCTATTATCGCTATCTATACTACTATATCACTTTATATAATTAATCACATAGAATTTAACTTGTGTCGTCTAGATACGATATGATTTTAAATAAAACTAGTGAAAATTTTGTTTACAGCTTCATTTCTTTTTCTTGTTGTGTAAATCCCGCCTCCCGGAGTTTGAGACAATACAGGTATGAATTACGTTTACATTTAAACAAATTACGTGTGTAGACATGAAGACACGACCAATGATCTTCAACTCAGTCTGTCTATAAGCCAGTCATATGCTAATTACGAAAGATATAAGCTTCATCACACTAAAACAACTATTTCTGTCTTCAACACCGGCATCCCATCAGATACTTGGAGCAGCAGTCACTACTAGCATCTTAATGGAAACCCAGTTACTGTCTGCGAAGAGTTCACACATTTAGGTCTGACCAGAAATATCAATCTTTCATCTCAGCTGTCATCATTCATCAGTGATAGAATTAGTAAAGGGCGACGTACGCTATATATGCTCATGGGAATCGGTTTACACGGACGTAATGGTCTTCCACCAACAGTAGCCTACAAACTGTACACTACTTATATCCTACCTTGCTACATACATGGGCTCGAATCAATATGGATAAAGCAGAAGGAGATGGATGGCCTAGAACTATTCCACAGGAGCACTCTCAGATATATACAGCATCTCCCGAAAACCTGTGCGAAAGCAGCCATATATCTTCTACTAGGAGCTAGACCCATAGAAGCAGAAATTGATGCTAGGCGGGTAACTCTATTTGGAGCAATAGCGCGTCAACGAGACTCTACTATTACTAAACTAGCATATCGTCAGCTCATTATGACCCAACCAAAAGAAAAGAGCTGGTTTTCAATGGTTGCTGCCTTATTCAAGAAGTACAATTTGGGCAGTCCACTCCACCTTCAAGAGAATCCTGTAGAGAAATTAACATGGAGTACCAAAGCTCGTAGTAATGTCAACTCGTCCTGGACCAATTCACTCCATGACGAAGCCCATAGTAAGAGCACTCTGCAGCACCTATGTATAGCGAAGTGTCAGATTGGTATTTCACACCATATTTGGACTAATTCATCAGATGTAAGAGATGTACAAAGAGCTACGATCAAAGCAAAGATTCTCACTGGATGCTACACTCTACAGAGCACAAGAAACAGATTCACTGGCGTGCGAGAATCAGATAGCTGTCCTATATGTCAAGTTGAACCAGAGGACTTAGCTCACTTTCTCTTTCGGTGCAAAAATGTCTACCCAAGCGCAGTCTGCTATAAGAGATATATGGAAAGCCTTCTCCAATCAACACTTAGTGAACAGCAGCTTCTAATACTGACCCTCGATTCTCAGGACCTAAATCCACTAACAACCCCTGGAGGAAGTACCTACAACATCAGTACATCAATTTCTGAAATGATAGAAGTAATGTCTCGCTGGCTCCATTACAGAGCCCATCACTACAGAGCCAGCAAACTTAACTACCTCCACAAAAGACGAAAATAGTCATTGCAGAGTAGTGTGAATAGAGATGTACAAATGAACTGTTATACTATGTCTACTAACAGAACTGTACATAGCAAAAGCAAAAACTACTAATTTTGGTGTCGGTGCGGCTAACCAGTTTAGCATTACCATGATAACCAGGGAGACTACATCATAGTTGAAGTTGAAGTTGACATGACTTATGACAGAACATTTACATAAAGGGGTGGATGGATGCGGGAGGGGAGATGGAGGGAGCAGAGTGATCATCCTGCGAAATACATGTATTATTACTATTTAGTGGAATTACGATTATTATACTCATTAAGATTATTCCTGTTACGTTTCTCATCATTATTACATGTATTCTCATGCATATCATGCTGAACAATAACATCACTATTATTATTATTATTATTATTATTATTATTATTATTATTATTATTTTTATTATTATTATTGTTGTTGTTGTTGTTGTTGTCGATGTTGTTGTTGTTGTTGGTGGTGTTGTTGTTGGTGTCGTTGTTGGTGTTGTTGTTGTTATTATGCTCAATAATAATAATAATAATAATAATAATAATTATTATTATTATTATTATTATTATTTTTATTGTCGCATTGTTATTATCATTATGCTCAACAATAATAACAAAAATAATATAATTAACACCATAACTATTATTTACATGTATCATCGATCATCATCAATAATAATAATAATAATAATAATAATAATAATAATAATAATAATAATAATAATAATAATAATAATAATGAATCATCATCATTATTATTATTTTTTATTTTTTTTATATTTATATTATTATTATCATATGTAATTATTGTTATCACAAGTATTATTATTATTATTATTATTATTATTATTATTATTATTATTATTATTATTTTATTATTATTATTATTATTATTATTATTATTATTATTATTTACCATTATGAGGCTTCCAGTTAGGTACTTCCGGTGACGATCAAAATTTTTCCCCTGAAATAGTATTATTAATTTTAAGTGATTATACTGTTAGACATAAGTTTTGGCAAGATTTTGAAATACAAAGTATGTTGAGCAATACCAGTACTGATTCTATGTCTGATAAGCCAGAAACAACTCCAGGAACCGGTCGGGAAGGACATGGTAAATTGGTCAATGTTTTGCAACACAAAAAACAATATGGTGCCATTGTCAAGGACTCAGAAAATCCTCAAAACATAATTAGGAGAGGTAGGCCCCCAAGCACTAGAAACAGTTCTAAAAACAGCCCGGTAGCAAACCACAACACAATGACGCTTCTCTCTCCAAATAAGTACCAGATATTAGCCAATGATGATGAAGATGATGACATATGGACCTGCCTAAAATGTAATGTCGTGTTCACAGAGACAGATGCTAAGTTATTGGAATGCCAATGATGTAGAGGCCATTTCTGCATTAAATGCCTGGATAATTAAATCTGTGATGGAATATAAAATACTATAAAATTCAGATTCTATGTGGTTTTGTATAGCATGCAGAGAGAAAGTGGAAAGAAATATAACTACAGATGTTGAAATCGAGGCTAGGTGTAATGCTATCATGGAAGAATTTGAAAACAGAATGTCAAAACCAGAAACAGAAATTGACACTAAGTGTAATGAAGACAAGGTTCGAGAAATAATTCAAGATGAACTTAAGTCGGCGAACATGACTACCTTAATAGAAAATACCGGTACTCAAGAAACAACCCCCAAGGAAATCGACATAGAAAAGACTCCGAATATTATTATGTCAGTAGTCTCAGAAGTTAACAAAAGAAGGCTATGGGAGAAAAACATGGTTCTCTACGGTGCTTGTGAAGCTGGTCTGAAGAATTTTGACATCAGCATAGTAAAAATCTTATCTACAGTATGTGGTGTAGAGATTAACGACCAGGACATCACAACAGCAATTCAATTAGGAAAGAAAGTGGAAAGGAAAAAAATAGGCCACTGTTAATCAAACTGGAAGAGGATTGAAAAAAGGCAGAGCTGTTTAAGAAATTGTATAAACTAAAGGAAGCTCCTGAAGAAATCAGAACCATCTCAGTAAATCATGATATGACACTAACCAAGGGACGGGAGGTAAAAAAATATATGCAGAGGCCAAAGAGATGGCAGACAAATGCATCTCATCTACAAAGTTCGATGTTGGGCAAAGAAAATAGTAAAAATAAGCGTCACAAAATCACAAGTATAGTGCAATCTACAAAAGATAATGGAACTGTACATACATGTAATATAAAAAGTGTTCAAACTGTTCATAACGTAGGTTGTTTTTATACTAATGCAGACCAGTTTCGGAACAAATTCACAGCGTTTCAGGTTAGATTAAATAACTTCTCCAAGGATAATAGGCATCACAGAGGTCAAAACTAAAGACGATGCTTATAATCTGAATTCTGCTGAATTTTCACTAAATCAACGCAGAGACTACGAACCATTTCCTGTAAACATAGACAGCAGTGTTGGCAGGGGTGTGATTCTATACACAGATCGTTCAATACAGGCTAAGGAAGTAAACATGGAAACTAAATTCGATGAGAACATTTTTGTTGAAGTTGACCTGAACAATAAAAAAAGACTACTAATTGGACTCATATATAGATCTGATAGTGGAACCGAAGAGAACAATGCTAACCTGAGAGAACTGATATCAGAAGCAGTAAATAAGGGATTCTCACACATTCTAATTATGAGAGATATGAACTACCCAAGTATTAACTGGAAATCATGGAGTACTAGAGGCGACAAAACACAAACACCAGAACATATGTTTATAAAATGTCTACAGGATAACTTATTATTTCAACATTTTGATAAACCTACAATATGGAGAGGGTCAGAAACCCCTCATATACTGGACCTAATTTTAACAAGTGAAGAGCAGATGATAACTGATTTAGAATATTTAAGCCCATTAGGAAAAGGTGATCACTGTGTACTTCAGTTCCAATATAATTGTGACACAATACTTAAAGACAGTACATTGGAAAAAAACTATATGATAAAGCAAACTTTGAGGAAATTAAGAATGAGCTACATCAGACCTAATGGAACAAAGTTCTCGGAATTTCAGAAGCTAAATTATCCCATTCGAAAATTATGGAGATCGAGAGTAAATATGTGCCAAGAAAGAAAACACAAACATCACAAAGCAGGAAGGGCAGCATTCCCTTAGACAAGAAAGTTCTAAAAACCATAAGAAGGAAAAATGTACTATCAAGACACGCAATTGCAACAGGAAATGCCGAGCAAAGGCGTGAATATAACAGAGTTAGGAATAAAGTTAAGAGCATGATAAATAAACTGAAAAAGCAATTCGGGAAGAATTTGGCAAAGAAAGCAAAAGTTAATCCGAAATCCATATGGCAGTACATCAAATCAAAATCCAAAACCAGATTAGGCATAGGTGGACTATGTATAGATCCGAGTGACCCAACATCAGTTGTCACAGATAATGGCAAAGCAAAAGCACAAATCCTTGCCACTAACTTCAGCAGTGTCTTTACGAACAAGCCAAGAAGAGAAATTCCAGCACTACCACCGATTGAAACGTTACACACCATGAAATTATTAACTGTAACCAGAGAAAATGTGGAGAAGGCATTACAGAAACTCAAAATTGGAAAATCACCCGGCCCAGACAGCGTCCACCCTAGAGTGCTAAGAGAAACTGCTGAATACATATCCATTCCGCTTACTATAATATTTAACCAATCATTAAAGACTATGAAAGTGCCAGAAGAATGGAAAAAGCGAAGATCAGTGCAATATTCAAGAAGGGAAATAAGAGACTAGCTGGGAACTACAGACCTGTCAGTCTTACATCGATTCTATGCAAGATAATGAAAACCTTAATTCGAACCCATATCATCGAGCTCATGAAAGCTAACAACTATCTCACAAACAGATAATATAGCTTCGTACCAGGAAGGTTGACATCACTACAGCTGCTAGCAGTAATGGATCAATGGACAGAAGCACTAGATAAAAGGATTATCAATAGATTGCATGCATATATATATATATATGGATTACCAAAAAGCATTCGACACAGTTCCTTACAAACGCTTAGCCAGTAAGCTCAAAACATATAATATTTCAGACCAAATATGTGGATGGACAGAAGATTTTCTGTCAGGAATGGTACAACAAGTGGTAATAAGGATATCCTGTAGCAAGACCTAGAAAATCTATCCACTTGGAGTGAAACATGGCTACTAAAGTTCCACCCTGATAAATGCAAACATATGCACTTGGGCCAATCCGACAGCAACGAGTATAGCTACACTCTTCATGGTAAACCCTTACAAAATGCTACCCAAGAGAAAGATATTGGTGTGACCATAGACTCGACCGTACGTTTTGATCAAAATATTAATGAGAAAGTAAATAAAGCTAACTCAATGTTTGCCTTACTAAAAAGAACTTTCCAACACACGAGTTGCAAGAACTTTATCCCACTATACAAGACATTAGTAAGAACCCATTTAGACTTCGCAAGCTCTGTATGGGCACCATTTAGGATAAAACACATTGAACAAATAGAAAAAGTACGATGGCGGGCCATCAAGCAACTGCCGGGTATGAAAGATCACCCATATCAAGAAAGGCTACGTAGATTAAAGCTCCCATGACTAAGTTATAGGATTCGTGGAGACATGATCGAAGTCTATAAAATACTGCACAGGAAATACGACCATGAAGCAGCACCTTTCCTCAAGCTGTCGAAGGGCATGGCACTGCACTCAGGGACACGAGGTAATCAGAACAAACTCTTCCCACAAACAGCAAAAACTGGAAAAAATGCATTTGCATTAAGAGTGGTAAATCTCTGGAATAATCTCCCCGATAGCGTTGCATCCACAGTGAGTGTAGATAGCTTCAAGAACAAACTCTACAAACATTCGGAAAACCAAGATATACTATATGTAGACTTCAAAGCCCCAATCACCGGAAGTACAAACCCAGTAAATGTGTGGGGCAATGAAGACATCGAGTCCAATGAATAGGGGCCGTGAGGATCCTGTGTTGGAAATCAACTCTAAATGTTTCTAAATGTAAATTACCCCTTTAATGGTCAAGCCAGCGAAAAAGAAACTCGGTGGTAAATTTACAAAAAATTATATTTTTTAAGATATTTTAATTTTTGGAAGACTTTTTTTGTAAATTTACCACTGAATTTGATTTCACGCTGGCTTGACCATTAAAGGGGTAATTTAAATTTAAAACAACAGTGCCTCAAAGTGCTCAAAATACTACTTGATATATTAATTAAACATTTTGATGGTCAATATTTCCAAAGATATTTTATGACCATCAAAATGTTTAATTGATATATCAAGTAGTATTTTGAGCACTTTGAGGCGCTGTTGGCAGAAGAGGGGTTAAGCACTCTGAATGTATTTGGACTAGAAGAGATTGCTGTCTTATGCAACAATGTCCTCCAAAGGTCAAACTAGGTCGAGAACATTCAGCAGTACATTTTATTTTATGTAGGAGATATGTCAATCCGGAGTGCAGAGTAATAACAACATCATTACTAGGTGGTGTTCTTAATTAATTGTTAGAGGTAGCTGGGGTGTCCGGACACATCATGATGCAGTAACTGTGAGTGAGGCTCAATTACTCATTTTAGTGCTTATTAATGAACATTTGTTTAATAATATGTTTGCAGGAATTTTGACTAATAATCTGTGTACGTGTGTTCATGTCTGTATAATTCCACAATTTTGTAGCGTGTAAAGTTTTTGTTTTGAGATTTCCACTCTATTGCATTCTGTGTGAAAGTTGTATCTAGATCTGGTGTTGTATGAGTGTTTTTAGTGTTTAGATTAAAGAAGACAGTGAATTTGGTAGTTTACCTATGGCAAAGTCTTTTAGTATACCATAGTATATAATTGGAGATTACCAATATCTTCTAGTTTTAATAAATTTCTTGTAAACGTTTTGGGCCTCTCCTGTTTGTGCAAAAGGTTTAATGGCCTGCATTTGAAGTGATTTTGGTCTTCCCTGTCTGATTTTGTATGTATTAATCCAAATAGTGTTGCAATAAGTAATTTGTGGGACTATTAACAATGCAGTATAGTGTTTTAATATATTAGATGGTAAGTAATTAAGCCATCGCATGATCCCAACATTCCTCACCACCTTAGATGTTACAATCTCTATATGCTTCTCCAAAGTTAAAAACCTTATCCAGGTAGGCACCTAAAAATTTAGCAAACTCAGCCTCTTGTATTTCTTGATCACCACTGTACGGTTTTCGTAAGTCATTTTCCTTTAGTTTTCTGGATTTTGTAAAGAGCATGTAGTTTGTTTTTCAACATTCAGGGATAATTTATTTACTTTAAACCAATTAATTACTTTTTCCATTTCTTCATTTACATTTTTATATAGGGTTTCTATGTTCTTGTTATGGCAAAAAGCATTAGTGCCATCTGCAAACAGTATTAATGAAAGGCGCTGACAACCATTGGGCAAACAATTCATATGTATTAAAACATGATAGGTCCAAACATTGATCGCTGTGGGACACCACAGACTAGGGTTGCATTGCTAGAGCATGCTCCATTGTATTGTATGCACTGTAATCTGTTTGATAATAACTAGTTATCCAATTTAGGGCAATTCCTCTCACTCCATAATGAGCTTTTTTATTAGAATCTTATGATCAATTGTGCCAAAAGCCGTAGAATGATCAAGAAATATGCCAAGAATATCTTCTTTTTTTCTAGAGAATCTGTTATTTTTTCCAACATATCTATCTATCCAAGCCAACATTGTGGAGTGATTTTGTGAAAAACGATATTGCACATTGTAGAGAATGGAATATTTATCTAAGAAATTTATCAGTCTATTGTATAAGTCTTTCTAGAAGTTTAGAAAATCGTTAAGTACTGAGACGGGCCGGTAATTAGTGAAGGCCGAAGAGTCCTTGTCGTTTCTATTGGTGTGACCCATGCTATTTTTAGTTGAAATGGGAATATACTGTGCACCATGTAAAGGTTACAAATGTAGTTCAGTGGGATTAATATTTGTGAGAGACAGTTTTAAAAAATGTTCCATTTAAAATTATTAGTGCCTGCACATTTGTTCAGGTTAATTTGGATTAAGATTTCTGAAATTTCATCTGAGTTAGCAGGATTTAGAAAAAATGAGGATTGATAGCTGCCTGTCAGATAATCTTCTATATTTGCATTAGAGGTATTCTTAGCCTTTTTCGATAGGATGGGTGCCCACACTGGGCTCGCGAAGTCGAGGTGTGTCCTCGCTAGACTTTTGTGTATGGGATAAATGTTTATTTCTATTTAAGTACTGGAATATTCTTCTTGTTAGTGTGAACACAGAATTTACTTTCTTTACTTTTTCGCTAAAACCGAGATCTGAATCAATGATTACTCCGATATCCTTTTCAATACTTGCCCTTTGTGCCTCTAAAGCTTTTTCCCCGATTTGTATTACATTTGAAGTAAATTTTTCACCACACTTGGAGGGCATTCTGGAAAATCCAATCCACTGTATCACAACAGTATTGTAGCTCCAGCGGCGTGTTTTTCCTCTATTTCTTCCTTGGACTCTGACTCATACCCGCAGTACGTGCCAACCCGACGTTGCTGGTTAGCTGGCCTCGGAGATGTAGAAGGGAGGCTGCGAGGGGCTGGTGAATATAAAGACCGACCTCAATGGCTGGTGGAATGATCATGTTCGAGTGGGGCTGGGCGAGCATTCCTGCCAACGGCGAACACCACCGCATCGTCCAGGCTATTCGTGCAACTGGTGTGTCGATACATGTTGGATGACTATATTCTGTTTATATAGCTCAGTGAGTCGAAGGCTGCCTTCCTGAAACGGTATTGGCACATGTTCTAACAAAGTAATTTGTTTCCTGTGTTTATGAAAGTGACGTGTTTGCGCCATCTATATTGTATCTCGCCAAAGATAACTAACTTATCATTATATATACATAAGGTACCACTGCAAGAGATAAGTCCTAGCGCGGCTAACTAGTTTATTATAAACTACTGCCTCAAGCGGGCCAATAAATTGGCTTTGCGAGAGGAAAATGCCTCACACGGGCCTCCATCACAGGAAAATGCCTACCGCACCGAAGCGGAGGAGGAGAATCGGTTAATACCGTTCTCCCAGATCAAGACCAAAAGTATTGAATTATGTGGTGTTATTTATATATAGGGATGCACGCTGGTTTATGTGGAGGCGGTGCACAGGTTTCAACTTAAGTTGGCGCAGTCGTCTCTATACTAGTTGCTTGTTTAGTCGGCGCTGCATTATTTTGGCGGCCCTTCTCATGGAGCTAGACTAACAGTTATTTACTCAGTCCAGACGGGTAATGTTTAGGCCTCAAATGACTTATGCCTATTTGACATTGATAAAGTTTTGCCTTCCTGGCATATGTGCTCGAGCCCCCATCTTTGATCTGATTCATTGAACAACTGCCTCAAGCCGATGGCATGTACATGTTGTCTTGGTGATGGTTCCGAAGCCGATAGGCGATTTCCAACCACGTGTCAGCACAACCACAAATAACAGGACATAGACAGGACAACACAAAAGCATTGAGTAAGCACCATATCTAGTTAAGGCGGGCGAAAGAAACTGATGGCAGACTATGGTGACTTTCCTTCAAGGCATGGAGGGCCCACTCACCACTCCCAATCACTGTGGAGTTAGTCTGCTATCAGCGTGTTTTGCCATCGCTGACATGTCAAAAACGAGCCGTATAAGACTCGTCCCCTGCAACTAATGTTTACACTGAGTTAGGGTTGTGTAATTGTCCTGAGGTTAACTGCCAGACAGTAGCTACTATAATTAATGTTTCGACAGTGTATAAATAAGTGTGCAGTTTTTTTACACACTTTGGTTTATAGACCCTCCTAATAGGTACCGGTGTGGGTATTGGGGGAATGTGTGTCATCACCTCTTTTGATTCCAACCGTCGCGAAACCTCTGTGATTTCTCGGGTCAGCTCTAACCAAACCGGCAGAGGGAGTTACCAAACAGTTATCTGACCAGAAGGCCGGAGTCGCAGAAAGGGACGGCTGCTCAGAAAGTGAGTTGGAAGGCCTTAAAGTTAGAGGCCTATTATGGAAACACGGCTTGCTATGTAACTTGGCGCAGAGCCAGGAAAGAGACTTTACTATAAACAGTCCTCCTTCTTTTGAGCAGTTGTACTTAACTACTAATATCTTTTCGAAATACCTGAGCCAATATTCGTTTAGTATTAGGCGCCATATATTGGGTCTATTTGCATGGGCACGAGAGACATCCTTAGTGAAAAAGTGTTGCTATATTAGAAAAGTAGGTGGTGCAGTTATTGAATCAGTATCGTGTATAAATAAGAGTGTGCAGTTTTTAGATTTAAAGAATAACTTAACTTCACGATAACAAACAAGTTTAAGAACAGCGCTCGCCGTATTCCATTTTTATACAGAAACACTAAGGTCTAGCTGACCTGAATGCGCCTAATTATAATCAGCGCCTAAGTAAAATAAGATAATTATGTTTAAAAAAGCGCATAGCTAGAAAGGCACAAGAGTTGGCGCCTGTTAGTCATCAGCACAGAGAAAGTTCAGAATGAAGTGTAGATGGTAACTATGTAGTTGGCGCCTGTTAGTTATCAGCACAGAGAATATTCAGGAAATATGCAGCTGCTGTTGGCACCTCTTAGTCATTGGCGCAAACTAAGGTACTAAGTAACAGTTTATTTATCACAATAGAATTTGCTGTTGTGGTTGAAGCATGCGGAATATCCTGGTGCGGAAGGAAGTGAAGATGCCTCAGTAGATGAAGAGGCTCAGTTTATAAATAGTAACGGCACAAGGCAATCAGCGTCGCTAGCTCAGGAGTGGCGATGAAAGCAATGTTCGCAGTAAATGCAGTGGTTTGAAACACTGAAAAGTGGCACTAGATACATGCAGGTTTTATATCACAACTTTTTGGCATGGTGCAGACAAGTTTGGCGAGATATCAGAATGGACCAATCGTTTCACACAATGTTTTGGTTGTTGTAGGCCAAAAGTTGGGGCCACTAAAGAAGGCCTCTGTGGTCTGTCACTGGGAACATGTCACTGTTAACTTGGGTATGCCAATGTTCCCCACAGTTGGGCTAGGGCAACCTTATTTTGAGTTAGTTTATTAACCCTTAGGCAAGGGTTACAAATATTGAGTCGACACGGGGATGAGGCTGTTCCACAATCTGAGCTACAAAAACTTGATGAGTTATGTTGGTGTAGATTACAAGAATGGGGAGCTCTGTATAGTAGACTTGGATAATGTTCACCGCATCGGACTACCCCCTCGTCCTGACTGAGGAATAGTAGCCGATACAGCTCCTTGTATACAATATGGTGACTAATCAAATCACCATCGCAGAGCGAACCAACTGACGCACAGGCCCATTGGGTGGGGGGGGGGGGGGGAGTAGCCTGCAGAGAGCACATGGCTATGACATCATGCTACCTTCAACCTGTTAGGACATGTGCGATGCCGGTCTACACTAACTTTGAAGAATTATAACCTGGATTTTAATTTGCTGATATCTCAGCCATTTCTTGTCTGATTATAATTCTTTAACTCGACACGATTCACCCCGAGATGAGTGAAAAGGGCCTAGTATTAACGTTTTATGAAATACAGGAGATTGTGTACATAAAAGATGTTGTTCCCCCACCCACTGTCTCTGCAGCGTGGGTCAGCTATCTCTTAATGGCGTGGCATGCACATTCTTGCGGACTCTGTTGTTTTATTCTCTCTTTACTATGGCTATGCGCACTGGCCCATAGGACCACGTGTGTGTGGTTAGAGCATCTCAGCCCGGGACATTTCATACCAGGCTCTACGCGATCTGTGCTACCCATTTCGCACCCCCCTCCCAACCCATCCCTTCTAGCTTGGTGGCACCGATTGAGAGATACCGCCTAAGCGGGTCGCACACCGTAGGGCGAATGCTAGGTGAGAATTATAGACTTCTCAAGTTGGCATAGCCTAGATAGTGACGCATGAGGTGCGCAATTATAATAGATAGACACAGAGACATGTGAGGTGGGGCTGGGGTGGCATACTTTTGAATTTGTGGGCCGGATTTCACAGGGCCTGGCGTTTTGCGTTTTTTTATGTATGGTGTATACTTTATTACATACTATATTACATTTCTGATAATAATACACAAGGGTGCCTCCTTTCAGCTGTGAGTAATTAAGTTCCCTGTGCCGAAGACGCCCTGGCTCCAACATCAGTTTTAAATTATAGTATAGTGTGGCTCTTTTAGCGATCCCTATGACTTTATATATATATCCTAGCAGGGAATTTAAGCAGTTGTCGCTTATCGCTAGGACGGCGCAGATGCATATAGGTATTATGGCGTAACTCTCTTAGGAGTTACTTAGAATGGCTTCTCGCCACTCTGGTATGGGATTCAATTATAAGAAATAATAATAAGAAAACAATATAATAATGAAAACCCTATCTGATTAAAACTAAACAGTTTCACTACATTTCAGTTCAGTACTGCATCAATTTCAAAACTAGATGGTTCGTAATAGTTCAGATAAGTCTGTGTAGAGTGATCTAAACACTATAACATGAACGTTAGTGTAATCCATTATGGTGGCCAAAATGTTTATTTCCACTATTGAGTCACTCGCTGGGCTGCCCGCCGATGTTGTCGCCATCCAGTCAATGAACATGGCGTGGCTGTCGTGTGGTGGTGCTTTCTGGAGGTGGTGTAAACATAGCTGTAGGTGCTGGTGACTGTTGGCGCTGGTGAGGAGGCAATTGATGGTGCTGTGATGCTGCTGTCGATTGGCGTGGAACTAGTTGGTGTGATCGGACTGATGGTGACTCTGGGTATCGCGCACAGTAGATTCGATGTTGTTGCCAGAATGATGTGGTGTCAGTGCTGTGCAGCGAGAAACTGGTTAGTGGTGGTGCGGAATACAGCTAGAATATTTATCTTCTACCGACATCTTCGATATGCGCCCTACCTTTCCGCTAAAAACGTGCAATAGAGTCGTTGGTTTCCGTACTGAGGGATCATGCACAGGGCTGGTTTCACGAGTTAGTGACTGCGCCAATGTCACCGCCACTGGAATGTTAAAGTCTGCAGTCACTGAAACTGTCACGGAGGCTGAGGTTACAATTTCCATCTCCCCGGAGGAAGGTGGCACGAGGTCTATCCAGTCGAATATCACAATCGGTTCAATGTTCTGTGTTACGGTACTGCACAGAGACTGCTTTGGTCGCCTCTTTGACTTGCCGTTTATAATTGAAGAGGGAATCTGCGATGCTACTCTTGGCCCAAGACTGGCCCAGTCCATTGTTTCCTCGCCACGTGCTAAGTAAGTTAATGCTATTTTATGGCCAGTAGTTGCCGTGTGTGTCACTCTGAATCGCCATGCCACAAACATGGTATAACAAGTCGGACAGAAGGCCCTTTCTAGTAGATGGTCTCTGCATATGTGCAGACGTAATTCTGCTCACCGTTTATAACTCCGGCCACATGCCAGCCCGCCTCCTGGAGGAGTCCAGTCACAAGGATATCCACCCGTTGGTGAGTGGACCGTGTCATCATCAGAGGTAGCCGACATTGCCAGGCATACTTTTAGTATGGGAATTATTCCCCAGTGCCGACTTAAAACTTATATAACTATTTCTTCATTTATTTGGTCTCTGCTTAGTACTTAACTGAAATTTGGTTTGTGACACGAATAGGCCTAATGCCAGTGTGACCTTCCCTTGTGTCGAGTTACAGGGCAGATGAAGTGCCTTTTATACTTTTTGGGTGATGTCATAGGGTGGAGGAATGCCACACACTGGATTCTTAGCCGAGATATCACAGGGTGGAGGAAGACCACACCCCAGATTCTTAACCAAGATTCTCCCTGCGCTTTATTTCCTCACACCCTCTTGCTGGCACACAGGAAGAGGAAGCAAGTATATATAATAAGGCAGGAACGCAAACTCCATTAATATTCCAGGATCACAGGTTTCCAATCAACCATTCAACCAGGAACTACTTACTCCAGTGTAAGGCTCTATTTCTCAAGGCGTGATTAAGTTTTTAACATAGTTGCTTATAGACGTGCTTAATTATTTCTTAAGCCAGGTCGCCTATGGGGGTGGGGGAGAGTGGTATGTTATCGTAGACAACCCAGTTGGCATTGTCACATCCTCTTGTCTCAGTTTCACGTCTATAGATATGCGAGTTTATGGGAAACCATAGTCAGTTGTTCCCATGTGCTGTGTATCAGCACAGGGGTGATTGGAAAATTAGATACTTTCTCTTAAAGGGGTATTATGGACATGTAGTAACTGAATAGAGATAACCGTATTGGTCCATTATACTGCATTAGCATGTATAGATCAGGTCACTAAATCGATTACCACCAGTTGCCAGAGGCGGCTGGTGCAATGTGGGTTGATCTGCACATGGGCTTAAGTTCTATGATATCAGGGGCATAGCTAGCCGCTGATGATGAGTGGAGTTTGAGGGAGAAAGGAAACGTGATGTCAGAACTCAGCACCAGTGGTTTTGGGACCATCGGGGATGGGGTTAGGAGGGTGCATTGGGAACGGAGGAAGTGGGGTTGATGGTCGGGGAGAGCTTGCATTGGGATGGATTGGTGCCGAGTTTGGCATTTCGCCTGCTCAAGATAACAGGCCAAGCATTTATAGAACCCTACCACTTCCATGCTACTATTACATGTACCACCTCAGGGGAAGCAGAGTGGCTGGGAGTAGCATTTGCCTCAGCTCGAGGCAATTCTATAATCGGGGTAATAGCATGGAGTGGGTGAGAATGGGAAGGCGAAACAACCTTTCCACCCTCTTTGGACAGCACATATGAAAGGTCTTCAGATATGGCTTACCAGACATAGTAGACCCGATCTGAGGAGGGAGATGGCGAGCATGAATCTCGTCATCGTCCTCATCAATAACCAAATGTTGGTCCGACTCCTGACTTGGTAGGAGAGGGGTCGAACTCGCACCGTCGCGCAGAGGGTTAATGTTGGGAATGCTCATCTCCGCAGAGGCGTCCGTTGGGTGCCTGCGTCTAACGATGCACCAGGCCCGAGCTCAGGCTCTGGGTTGGCGCCAATGCATGGCTTAAGTCGATCGAAGTGGATGACAGGTCAGGTCATCCGGGCGCGGATCAGGTAGGTCATGTCCAACTTCTTACCTACTACCACATAGGGACCTTTCAACTGGAAACTCAGTTTACTCGGTACATTTGCAGAATGTCTGGTATCACGAACCCAAACCATCTTTCCAGCCTCATACGGGGTTCTATGTACGTGGCAGTCATGCCAGGTTTTCTGGTGCTGATGTGCAATGGAAAGGGTTCTCTGATGAGCTCATGGGCCTGTTCTATCCTTTGGTGTATGAGCTCTACATAGAGATGGCGAGTTTATTTCACCTGGAATTCTAGGCATGGCTAGGTCCAGAGGCAAGGCTAACTCATGGCCTAACAATAGTCTAGCAGGGGTAAAGCCCGTGCTAGAATGAACAGGTCGGTATGGCATGAGAACTTAAGGGAGCCAAAGGTCCCAATCACGACAATCAAGGTGTGTTTCTTTAGTCAACCCGACTGCCAGGATTCTATTGAACCTCTACCATCCCGCTGCCATGTGGATGGAAGGCGTCATATACGTTTTGAACATATGAAACAATTTGCAGAGCTCGGCGATCAAACGGCTCTTGAAACTGGTACCTTGGTCGGAATGCAAGTCATAGGGCATGCCAAAACAGCAGAAGACATTGCTGGGGGTCTGTTGCCTGTTCATGAACGAGTTCAGCCACATTCTGATCCTCATAACGAAGTTCTGGAAAGGTGGGGCTTGACTGTAAGTCGCGTTTAATGGTTGTGGCCACTTCAGTTTCACCCTCGAGTCCAATTCAGCTCAGGGCATCAGTGTTTCCATGCAATTTGCCGGGTCGATGAACGGCCATGAAGTTATAGGCCTGCAGGGATTCCTACCACCTCACTACTTGACCTTCAGGGTTTTCAGATTTCTGAGCCATCGTAGGGAGGCGTGGTTTTTATGTTTTATTCAGCGTACAAGATCCATAACCTAGTACACGCTCAGTTCCATCCTCTGCGACTTGGGATAGAATGGCGCCAATTGCTAAAGCAGAGGCGTCCGTGTCTAGGATGAAATCAAGGTTAGGGTTCGGATGACCAAGAATTGCCGCTGTTGTTAACTGGGATTTCAGTGCCTTGAAAGCATCCTCACACTCACTCGTCCATTCAAAGGGTCTATCCTTTTCAGTTATTTGAAATATAAATCAATGCTGCAATCTCGCTAAATTAATGGATGTACCACCGATAATATTGGCAGAGGCCGAGGAAACTCCACGTATTTGTTACCGTAGCAGGTGTTTTCCATTCAGCTACTGCGCATGTTCTTTCTGGTTGTGTGGCCACCCCTTGTTGGAGAGTTGTCTCCCTTGAAAGATAATCTAAGATTTTTTGTTTGATTTAATATATACATTTTTTTCTTGATTTCTAAATTGGTATGAAAATTAAATAAAATAATTGTTAACTAGTGTGAAGAGTTATCTTCCTTGTTGGAGTTTTCTCCCATAGAAACCAATTTAAAATGTTTGTTTGATTTAATATATAATTTTTGTGTGATTCTGAAACCGGTACGAAAATTAAATAAAATATATTTTTAACATGTTGGAGAGTTGTCTCCCTTGGTTAATATAAATTATTTTTCTTGATTCTTAAACTGGTATGAAAATAAAATAAAATAAGTTTTAACTAGTGTGAAAAGAGGTATCTCCCTTGTTGAAGAGTTGTCTTCCTTGTTGAAAAGTTGTCACCCTTTGAAAATTATTTAAAGTTGTTGTTGGTTTTGTTTTATTGGCCGCTTAAACAGAGATATATTTGAGCCATGACTATCTATGAGGTGCTTCCCCGAAGGGTTGCTTGGATGTCCCCTCCCAAGGACGTGTCATGTGAATGACACAGCATCCGGGAGTGAAGGAGATTGTCCATTAGCCAGTTGAACCCTGGCTACCTGATTACAAGACAACCACCCTACCAGCAAGGCCAATTGTCTCCAATTAAAAATTTGTTGTTGTTGATTTGGTTCAATGGCCGCCCACACCTAAATGTATTTGAGCTATGACTCACTCTGAGCAGAAGTCAACACATGTCGCATATCACAAGGCATTTCATTCACTATGTCGACCCATCATTCACCCGCCACCCACCCTAACCCACATCCCATTCATGCAGCGGTAAACAAAAAGTATAGGATAAATAAATATACAATACGACGTAGTTTACGTATTAAACTTTTTTTTATTAGACTGTGTCTGTAATATTCACAAATGTACATATAGAAATCTTGAAGTAGATACAATAAAGCTCAGAAATAACTTAAAATGTTATCAAAATAAAATGTACAATTGATTATTTTGAACATAAATATGATTGGAAGACATTGTTCCCTAAGCAAGCAGTGTCTTCCAATCCAATGGCGTATTCTGGTTTCTCAGTCGATCATATGATGTTATAAACAAGTTATCAACTATGTGAATAAGTTCGCTACAAACGCTTAATTGATGATGGACTAAGTGTTGTATGAATTCCATATATTTACTATTTAATAAACAAGCTGTTGAATATTTTGCAACTAATCTGACTGGGTGCTGTTGTGCTGCCATAGGCAGCAACAGCACCCAGTCAAATTAGTTTCAAAATATTCAACAGCTTACCTGTATAGTTTTCTGGAAATTGAGTCGGAGAGTTCAGGTATCGATCGATCCCAACACGGGTGAAGTGTGGGGTAGAGCTTAGCTAGAGATGGGTGGGGGGCATAGTTAAAACTGGATTCCTCGATTACAGTATGTTCAAAATAGTCAACAAAATCTGCCTTACATTGTGTATAAAATTGTACTAACTAACATGTTTTTGTTTTGTAAACATGTTAACATATGAGCTCTACTGTAAGCACAAAATATATACACACATATATGAGGCATATTAATTCGCTTAAACCTGCCAACGCTGAATCTCAATCTCAAGGTATCTATACAGTTAAGTTGGCTAGAGATCTGAAACTAATTTGACAGCCATAAGCAGCAACAAGCTCCAATCAAATTATTTCCAAATAATTAACAGAATATCTATTAAATTGTAATTGAGTTTTTGAATTAAGTCTGTATGGTTCAACGAGTTAATGAGCAATGAGTGCGCACACATGAACACCCACATGAACACACACACACACACACACACACACACACACACACGTGTGTGTGCATGCACACACGCACACGCACGCAAGCCCACACACACACACACACACACACACACACACACACACACACACACACACCCACACACACACACACACACACACACACACACACACACACACACACACATGCACACGCTTATTATCTAGTTTTCTACCTTTCTAATAAATCCGTTTCGCATGGATGCTAAAAGCTTAACCCTTTTCCAAGAAAATTTGAACTTTCTCATAGAAAATGTCCATTTGCAGACTAAGAGAAGACTATTTAAACAAGATGCCCCAAAGGGCCTGTATCGCTCACCTGGAATTATTGGCCACTGGAACTACAGAAAAAACCAGAGATGAGGTATTGTTTGAACAAACTTGAAGCTCTATGCCCTAACGATTGTTCCTGCCAAATAGAATTGAAATCGGGCCACTGGCTTTAGTATGGTAGCGTTTGGTGGGAAAATGATCCAAGATGGCCACCAAATAGTTTGTCCGACAGTTTTGAAAATGCCAAATTTGAGATCAGAATACTCAAGAATATATATAAAAAAGAAATTCGGCCTCAAAATCCATCAAATAAAAAAAATCCAGTATGGCCGCCAAACACAATACATTTTGCTTGGCCCACGGCCATGTTTTTTGATGGAACAACTACCCATCAACAAACTTTAATGGCCCTTAGTCCATAATCATACCTCCCAAATTTTGGTCCGATCCGTTGAGTGGTTCTGGAGTAGTTTTCGCGAAAACTAGGTCATCCAAACTATTAGGCCAATCAAGTTCCTTTGAACAATCTTGGTTCAGCTCTTTCCCTAGATCATATTTCATGAGTTTTGAATTGATGACCCAAGCGTTTTTGGAGATTTAAAAATATATTTCTTAAAATCGGCCAAAATCCAAGATGGCCGATCGGCTTCATTTGAACCAACTTGAACCTCTATGCCCTATGGCTTGTTTGTGCCTAATATAATTAAAATTGATCCAGTGGTTCTTGAGAAGACATTTGAAATTTCTCATTGCTTTAGTACGGGAGCTTTTGGTGCGAAAATGAACCAAGATGGTCACCAAACCGTTTATCCGACAGTTTCGATAATGGCCAATTTGAGATCAGAATATCCAAAACATACATAGAACCAATTTGGCCTCAAAATCCCTCAAATAAAAAAATGCAATATGGCCTCCAAAACATGGTACACTTTGATTGGCCCACGGCGGCCATGTTTTTTGACAGATCAATTTCCCTTGCACAAGCTTTAATGGCCCTTAGTTCATAATCATACCTCCAAAATTTAAGCCTACATGTAATCCCTTCAGTGGTTCTGGAGAAGTCATTTTCGTGAAAACTACGCCATCCAAGATGGTCGCCGAACTATTTGGCCAATCAAGCTCCGTTGAACAAACTTGCTTCAGCTCTGGCTCTAGATGATATTTCATGAGTTCTGAATCGATCCCTCAAGCGGTTTTGGAGATGAGGATTTTTAAAGAAAATTGGCCAAAATCCAAGATGGCCGACAGGTAAAATTGCCGGATTGGCTTCGTTTGAACAACTTATGGCCTAAGGATGCTTCCTGCCAAATATAACTGAAAGGCGCCCAGTGGATCTTGAGAAGTCGTTTAAACAAAGTTGACCGACACACGATGGACGGTTGCCATGGCACACGCTCACTTGGCCTTTCAGGCCAGGTGAGCTAAAAAATATATCACTGGAATGTCTGGCTCTTTTATCGAGCCAGTGGTAAATTGTCAAAAACAGTCTTCTATTGGTCTGCAACTGGATGTTTTTCAAAACTACTGCAGAAGCTTGTTGTCCGGCTTGAGTACTAAAGGGTTAATTCATTCCTCTCTCTCGCCATACAGCACACAATTTACCTTTCATGAGTATCCATCCATTATCTGATCTCGTATGACATCATAATCATCTCAGCGCGTGTATGATGATGTCACAATCATTACATCATAAAGGGTTCCATATAGACCGTCACCAAATCTCAAATACTCCGACATGTTGTATGAATTGCATGTCTTTGTAATGCTTTGCTATTTAAGAAACATGCTGTTGAATATTTTGAAACTAATTTGACTGGGTGCTGTTGCTTACCTGTATAGTTTTCTTGAGATCGATAGTCAGGGAGTTCAGAGATCGATCGATCTGAACACGGCGAGGTGTGGGTGGAGATTAGCTAGAGATGGGCGCAGTATGGCTAAAAATGGAAAGGACCATTATTAACCAACTCATACAACTTGGACAACTGATGTCACAATAAACAACATCCAGCATCAGGCTTAATGGATGAATCCAGTTTATTGATCAATAATATGATGTCATAATCAACTACCTCACATGTAAGCTGACGTCATAATCACAACAGCACCCAGTCAAATTAGTTTCACAATATTCAGCAGCTTACCTGTATAGTTTTCTGGAGATTAAGATTCTGCGAGTGTAGAGATCGATCAATCACAACACAGGCAAAGCATGAGTGAAGCTTGGCTAGAGATGGGCATTCCCTGAAACTCAAATTAGAAAACTAAGCATGTTGAACAGCACCCAATCAAATCAGTTTCAAAATATTCAACAGAATATTTATTACATGTAAATAGTACACACACAATTCGCACAACATAACAGACCATGGCCCATGTTTCCGAAGCTCTCGTTATGTTAGCGACATCGTTACACTCATGTTATGCTATTGGAGTAATGATATTGCTATCCTAACGATACATTCGGGAACATGGGCCCATATTTGAAATACGATGCTGATGAAAGTAGTTAATCTAAAATGGTCATTTATACTTCTACTTGGTTAAAGTGCAAATTAAAACTTAACAGATATCCGAAGATTTATTTACGATCTGGTCTTTGTTTCATTTATGTGAACTTTAAGACTATTATTAATAGCAGTAAACAATACCGGGCTATAAAACTAACCTTCATGACGCATTCAATTTTTGACAAAAATCAACCTTCATTGCCAAATTTCAATTTTTGACACTTGCCACAAGCCGTTATTAGGACATGGAGACTTGTCATTAGGACATGGTTACCTGTTACCAAGACATGGTGACCTGTTACCAGGACATGGTGACCTGTTGCTAGGACATGATGACCTGTTAATAGGGTATGGTGACCTGTTACCAGGACCTGGCGACCTGTTACTAGGACATGGTGACCTGTTATCAGGGTATGGCAACCTGTTACCAGGACATGATGACCTGTTACTAGGACATGGTGACCTGTTATCAGGGTATGGTGACATGTTATCAGGACATGGTGACCTGTTATCAGGACATGGTGACCTGTTATCAGGGTATGGTGACCTGTTATCAGGGTATGGTGACCTGTTATCAGGGTATGGTGACCTGTTACTAGGACATGGTGACCTGTTATCAGGACATGGTGACCTGTTATCAGGACATGGTGACCTGTTATCAGGGTATGGTGACCTGTTATCAGGACATGGTGACCTGTTATCAGGACATGGTGACCTGTTATCAGGACATGGTGACCTGTTATCCGGGTATGGTGACCTGTTATCAGGGTATGGTGACCTGTTATCAGGACATGGTGACCTGTTATCAGGGTATGGCGACCTGTTATCAGGGTATGGTGACCTGTTATCAGGACATGGTGACCTGTTATCAGGACATGGTGACCTGTTATCAGGACATGGTGACCTGTTATCAGGACATGGTGACCTGTTATCAGGACATGCTGACCAGTTATCAGGACATGGTGACCTGTTATCAGGGTATGGCGAGTGACAAATCAGACACATAAATTGGTCTAATCATAATGTTTGAATCATAGGCTTAGTTCCAAAGCACATAGTTTCAAATATCAAAATAACTTCCAGTTTTTTTCATGGAAATCTTTTAACCCTAGGTATACTTGCCAAAATTGGTCAAGAAAAATTAAAATTTTGCTTAGTGAATGTCTATTTGCAGGGCAAGAGAATTGACATTTCCATTTTTAGCTATGCCCCGCCTATCTCTAGCTAAGCTCCACCACAACCTTGCTCGTGCTCAGATCGATCCTTCTCTGATCTCCCTGACTATCGATCTCAAGTAAACTATACAGGTAAGCTGTTGAATATTTTGAAAACAATTTGACTGGGTGCTGTTGCTGCGTAAGGCAGCAACAGCACCTAGTCAAATTAGTTTCAAAATATTCAACAGCATGTTTATTAAATAGCAAAAAATTACAAAGATATACAATTCATACAACGTGTCCGACCATTTGAGATTTGGTGACGGTCTATATGGAACTCTTTGTGATGTGCATGTAATGATTCCAGAAATGGAGTTATCGTACGGAAACCAATACTCAAGATGGCCGCCAGTGACTGGCGGCCATCATAGATTTAGGATCATCGTCGAATTTGATAGGGCTCTTCTCCAAACATAGTCCAAGCACCCTATGACGTTTCAAAGTAATCCGATAAACGCTATTGAAGTCATTGTCCGGAAACCACTTTTCAAAATGACTGCCCTTGGCAGGCAGCCATCTTCGATTTCAAATTATTGTCAATTTCAATAGGTTTTTTCTCCCTATGAAGTTTCAAAGTGACCCGATAAACAGTAACCAAGTTACCATACGGAAACCAATTTTCAAGCCGGCCATCTTAGATTTCGGATCATCGTAAATTTCAATAAGCTTCTTCCCCAGACCTATGAACATTCAAAGCGGTCCGATAAACAGTAACAGAGTTATCCTCTGAAAACCACTATGCCGCCCGCCCATCCAGACGGCGCCATCACATAAAACCTCGCCAATATTTTTGGTTGGGTATAATAAAAAGTACTGTTGAATATTTTGAACACTGAATGGATCTGATCTGTCAGTCAAGTATATGACATCATAATCAATTATGTCATATCGAGGAGGATGTCACAAATCATAATTGACAGAAATACTGAGTGAAGAAGCTGGACTAGTCAGTCAAGTGTACAAATTGTATGTATGTCTTTGATGGACCACTGCACCCTGTCAAATTAGTTTCAAAATAGGTTAGCTGTATAGGTACCATGAAATTGGTATTCTGGGAATTAAGGATTCAAAGTGTATAAAACAATCCCAACAAGTGCAAAGCATGGGCAGAGCTTAGCTAGGAAGGGGCGGAGCTTAGCTAAGAAGGGGCGGAGCTTAGCTAGGAATGGATTCCTCTATTGGATTCGAAGTCTTCCAATTCAATTCATGAATCCATTACTTCACTCAATCATGACATCATAATCAACTACGTGACGTGTGACGTGAGTGATTGGAATTAGTCTGTCTGTCTTTAATGCTTAATAGTCTGACACGTTGCACGAATTGTATGTCTTTACCATTTAATAAACATTCTGTTGAACATTTTGAAAAAAATTTGACTGGATGCTGTTGCTGCCAGTACAGCTCATAAATAAGTCAACGTGTTTCCAAAGCAAACCAGAAGTGTGGTTGCAATGTAACTATGAGGCTCGACTATATGACTTTGCAATGAACTATGACGCTTGACTTCAAACTTAAAATAAATATAGAAGGCTTATCAAACAAGAGTCCCCAGGGCCTGTAACGCTAACCTGGACCATTAGCATTTGAACCATCTGCATTTATATACAGGTGGACATGGATAATTTTTGAAAAATCCAAGATAGCCACCAAAGAAATTGACAAATCAAAATTCTCGTTTGATATGTTGAGGCATACCGCCATAGGATCATTCCATTGGCCCACTAATTAATGGGTAGTGTTTTAAATGGTTCTAAAGTTTTCAAAAAATCCAAATGGCCACCAGAAAATCGACCAACCAAAATTCTGTATACCGGTTCTAGAGCCTACCACTATAGAATACTTCCAGCCAAATTTGGATAAAATCCACCTGGCGGTTATGGAGAAGATACATTTCGACAATTTCCGGTAAATGTTTAAAATTTATGATTTTCACAAAAAATATTTACCCATTAGAATTTTGAATAGATGTCTGGAGCCTACCGTGATAGGGTCTGACTAGCCAACTAGGGCTGATATTTGTCAAGCGGTTAATGTGTAGCCGCTAGCGTTTAGACAATTTCCGGTAAATTTTTCATAAAACCTAAGGTTTTCACCAAATGCCTTGACCAATCAAAATTCTGTATATAAGGTCTGAAGCATATCCCCATAAGGTCCTTCCAGCCAAATTAGGTTGAACTCCGTCAAGCGGTTAATGAGTTGTGTTTTGACAAACTCCGGAACATTTTTCATAAAGCGCAAGCTTTTAACCCAAAGAATTGACCAATCAAAATTATGTATACAGATTCTGAAGCCTAGGATCCATCCAGCCAAAATTAGGTTGAAATCTGCCCAGAGGTCTATGAGTAGCATTTTTAAACAAAGGTTGACGGATAGATGATGGATGAAAGACAGTAGCCATGTGTCTCACTGACCTGGACCGTAGACCTTTTGACCAAAACATCATTGTGTGATGCCGTGTCATTATAAGGAGGCATGTGTCAAAGTTTGGCTCCAGTATGATTAACCAAACCCGAGACATAAACAGAAAAGTTGAGCTAAACGTAAAATGTTAATGTTGAAAAAACAAGCATTTTACCAAGGTCACAGTGACCTTTATCTTTGACCCCAAGGTCATCCTGAGATGACGCATCATTATAAGGAAGCATGTGCCCAAGTTTGGGTCGAGTATGATAAACCAAACACGAGATATAAACAGAAAAGTTGAGCTAAATGAAAATTGGACAATGGCGTCGTCGCCACCATCTCCACCGCCACCGGACGACGTGCAGGGCATTACAATAACTCGTTTTACTTCGTAAAGTCGAACTAAAAACAGAAATATGTTAGTAAGAAAAGTTCTGTTGAACATAGGCAGCAATGTTTTCCAATCCAATTATGTTCAAAATATTCAACAGTACGCTTTATTTTGTTTTGGAAACATTTCAGTTATTTCTGAGCTGTACTGTATTTTTCCTATACCGTAATATAAATGTATAAAATATGACACACAAAACGTGCTAGGCACAAAATATCCCTCAGTTCTGCACGTTAAAGATCAAATACGACAAACCGATTTTAATTCAATAAATATCATGTTAAATATTTTGCAACAGCTTCCAGTCAAATTAGTTTCAAAACATGAGAACTGTCCATTTGCAGACCAAGAAGACTATTTTTGAAAATCTACCAATGGAATGACTCGCTCGATAACTGAGCCAGTCATTCCAGTGGTAAATTATCAAAAATGGTCTTCTCTTAGGCTGCAAATGGATATTTTTAATGAGAAAATTGAATTTTTTAAAACAAATTCGAGAGTTAAAGGGTTAAAATAATTTGTCCATGAACCACGCTGATTTTAAAGGGATTGATTCTAAATTATATTAAATTATATATATATTTTGAACAATACAGCGCAAACTGTAATAAACAGATAACAGTAATATAATTGAACAGAAAACAAATCTATTCTGTTAATAAATAATTACATACGTCATTGATTCTTGTAAAAGGGAGTATAACTTCTTAACTAAATATTACTCATAGTCTACAATTGATAGGCTGATATCAGTGTTAAAGGCTTAAAGAACAACCCTTTTGTGGCACACACCCCCCCCCCCCAAGTTCAACCCTTGAATTCCCAGTCTCTAAGGTTCAAGACACCTGTGAGAAAGCTGTTGAATATTGTGAAACCAATTTGTTTGCAACCTCTTTCAGTTGCTACAGCCCTCAGTGAAATTACTTTCTCAGAGAAATTACTTTCAAAACATTCAGTAGAATATCCCTTAATACCATAAATAATTTGTCGTTTTTAATCTGTAAGGATCAAAGGGCTAAAAGACCCCGTGATTATAATCACATTTAACTGCCATTTAAAATTAATATTTGAAGATACATTCGCTGATACATCAATAAATTTTATATACGGCATTACATGTAAGTGTATAAACGGCTTCTAGTGGGTCAATATACTTGATCTTAGATTCTTATAAATATGGCCACTAAATATAAGAAGTTGCACATTAGAAATTCAAAAAGTATTAAAAATGTTAATTCAAATTTGATGACAGATTTCACTACTATTTCCCAGAGAAAGGCAGAGGATCCACTTACAATTACCGTCATGATTCATTGACCAAGAGTTATTCGTTGTGGCTAACGCTCAAATTTGTTAAAAATTCAAATTCTCTCATAAAATATGTCCATTTGCAGACCAAGAGAAGACTATTTTTGAAAATTTCCCACTGGAATGATTGGCTCACTTATCAAGCCAGTCATTCCTGTGTGAAATTTTCAAAAATAGTCTTCTCTTGGTCTGCCAATGGAGATTTTTCAAGACCACTGTAGAAGCTATTTTTGGCTGATATGAGTGTTGTACGGTTAAGCAAGCAGTTGCCTTCTTTTGAAGTGTCCCGGAGGACCTATAATTTTTTACGGTTTCCATTCTCCTCGATGAGATTTTTTTGAAGTTATGAGAACAATGAGAATGAGGATTGTAGCACTTTTGTTGCCGGTATTTCGATTGAAATTGTCAAACTGTCCAGATGTATTTAAAATTGAAGTTCTTCCCAATCAGAATGTTTCGTTTTTACAATAATTTCTCACGTAAAGACACTACATGTACTGTGCACTAATGTTTACAGACAATAACAAATAATAAGACGCATGGATGACCAGTCCGGAATATCTACATTTAAAATAGAATGCAGTAACAATAAATTGAGACCATTACATTAAAAAAAATAAAATAGAATTTTCCAAAATTTATTTATATCTATCAGCGAATGTCTCTTTAATAGAAACTGATCCCAGTATTATAATGGTACATACTATACAATAGGAATTCATGTCCAACTAGCTCCTACAAATCTTCATGTTGATGCTTGGTAAAAGATGCGCTAAGCCACGAACACTCCTCGCCCAGTATAAAAGTTACAGTTTCTTACTTGGCTAATGAGGAGGCAGTGACGCAGTGGTTAGCTCACTGATGATCTTTAACTCTTAGCCCTCTGACGTCAAGTTTAAATTTTCAAATTAAATTAAAGATGAACTGGTGTTTTGTAGACAGCACCATCTTCCAGCAAAATTGTTGAAAAATGTAAACCAGTTTCTTTGATACTGATACAGTAAAAGATAGAATATTGACATCAGAATGCTAAGGGTTAAGTACTAGTGAGCCTGGTTCATGTCTCATTGCAGAATGCTCTCACTATCATTTAAACATGTGCAATCTCCTTCAGCCCTAGCTAGATGCCTACCTATACCCAGGAGTATACAGTATATGTTATTGGGTACAGGTGTAAAAAGCGACCCGTAACAGAGTGAAATAAAACCAGCCACGATATGCCATGAATGGGAGGGAGGGAGGTTGAAAATAGTGACCAGATATATGGTAAGCAGGGATGTCATGAAATCAGCTAACAAATAAATAACTATTTCTTACCTAACTATCATTCATGCCAAGATTTAACGCTTACCATTTTGATGTCAATTTTTTTAATTTTCTAATTAAATAGTTAAAGGCTTAACCAACCATTCACACCAAAATGCTTGAAAATAAAATTGATGAAATTGTATACTTTTAGAGGCTTAAATTGTGTACCTCATTGTAATGAAACAAAATAGATCTTAACATAGGATGATTTCCTTCTATATAAATAAATTTCGTAGGTTTAGTTGTCAATTTGAATTAGGGACTCGTGCCTCTAATGGATGATTTCCTTCTATATAAATAAATTTCGTAGGTTTAGTTGTCAATTTGAATTAGGGACTCGTGCCTCTAATGGATGATTTCCTTCTATATAAATAAATTTCGTAGGTTTAGTTGTCAATTTGAATTAGGGACTCGTGCCTCTAATGGATGATTTCCTTCTATATAAATAAATTTCGTAGGTTTAGTTGTCAATTTGAATTAGGGACTCGTGCCTCTAATGGATGATTTCCTTCTATATAAATAAATTTCGTAGGTTTAGTTGTCAATTTGAATTAGGGACTCGTGCCTCTAATGGATGATTTCCTTCTATATAAATAAATTTCGTAGGTTTAGTTGTCAATTTGAATTAGGGACTCGTGCCTCTAATGGATGATTTCCTTCTATATAAATAAATTTCGTAGGTTTAGTTGTCAATTTGAATTAGGGACTCGTGCCTCTAATTTAATTTGACAGCTTAAAAATTCTAACAATTTTATTTTGAACAAATCTGCTGTGAATATGCACCTTTAAAGTAAAAGATGAACTGGTGGTCATTTTTCAACAAATTTGGTGGACGATGTTGCCATCATAGACACCAACATCGTCCACCAAATTTGTTGAAAAATGACCACAAGTTTCTTTGCTATTGACACAGTGAAAGATAGAATATTGATATCACAGTGCTAAGGGTTAAACGGAAAGTTCAAGTCCAGCGCATGTTTTCACAGTGGGTGAGGAATGATAACCTGGCCTTGTTCCAAGAATCAACACCAGAATGCACATTTAAATAGATACCATAAACATACATGTAGTAGTACGATTATATTACCGGTAGCCGTTAGTAATTAACCCATTAACGCACGAATTTGTAAAAGAAAATTAAAATTTTCTCATAGAAAACGTTCATTCGCAGACTAATAGAAGCCAGTCATTCCGGTGGTAAATTTCCAAAAATAGTCTTCTTTTGGTCTTGCAAATAGACATTTTAAAGACCATTGGAGAAGCCGTTTTTGGCTGATATAAGTGTTAAACAAGTTAAATGGTTAATAAAATATTTAACACATTGCTTCAGCCATAACGCTTTAAAAGACACATGTACAAGAAATTCTTTTTAAAATTCTGTTAAATATTTTGAAATTAATTTTACTGGATGTCACTGGCTTCCAGTCAAATTACTTTAAAAATATTCAACAGGTTTCCTGTTTGGGTTCCTTGAAATTGAGATTACAGTATTTCATCGGTAAAAGAGTTAAGCGAGGATTGTCTATCTGCTAATGCCCCACCCCATACACATAAACAAATCTCCACGCCCCTATGATCTGCCCCACCACCATATCCCTCCCAACACAACCCCTGTCAATCATTGATCATTTGCTTCTAATGTGTACACAAAAATCAATGGATCGTCATTCGGATCATCAGTTTTCTGCGTTACAAGCACTAAGTGACCTCCGGGGACGCTCGGTACACCCTTCACAGCACTAATCTCAAGCGTTGTTGGTTTATCGTTAGACTGGCGTGACTCGTCACTTCCAAGAACATTCTGAACAATTTGTTTTAAAATCTCCGGATCTTCTATATTCGTTGAAGTAATACTGCTGTTGAGGCTGGACAAGACGTTTGCGAGTTGGTTTTGCTGATCGTCGGCAGTGAGTGCCTGAGTTTCTTGCTCAGAGATTAATGATTGTTGAGCGCGTTGTTCTACAACTGTCAATTCCCTATTATCTATTTCTGGTACCCCAAGATTTGTTAGCATTATTCGCGGCCTAGGTGGCACCCTCTTTCGAGGCCTATTTTTGTTCACATTCATAGCTTCACTATATATACCACTTTTACCTGGATGACCTCTGACCTTACCCGTATTCAGGTTAATTTCTGATGTTTTCAAACCAAGCATAGATTTATTTTTAGATAACGACTTTGCCTTAACATTAGCACACAGATCTGAGTCTGAATCAGAACTGTGAGAGTCAGTAGTACCTTTTAAACAAGGTTGTACATCAGGCACTATTCGTGTTTTAGCTGGGGGAGAATATTTAGGGAAGCATCCAGACAATTTTCTTTTAGATTCAGACTGTTTCTGCCGCTTCCTAATCATTTTTGTCTTGCGAATCGGCATGTCTGTACAATTGACCAAAGAATTCTTAACTAAATCATCACCATCTAAAGCGTCTTTATTCACTACACTCGACGTTGGGCTACATGTACTTTTTAAACCACTGATATTTTCACTAGTTTTTATCTGATTTTCACTGCTACTAGTACATACAGTAGCCTCTATATCAGCTATGCTATCTATCAATTTATCCTCCTGTTTTCTGTTATCTATGCCAAATAATCGTCCACCTGAACATCGACTCTCATCATTTGATACACTACTAGTTTTCAACACGTCTTCGTTACTCACAGTACAACTTACCGAACGATCACGTCCTTCAGAATTAACATTATCTAAATTAATCTTATCTAGCGATTCCACGGATTTCTCTGGAGAAACTACGGCAACAGTGCCCGTAGCAATGCTGGAATCTGAAGGCGACGTTATCCCGGTACCCGATGTCGCAACACCTGATGTTACATCACCATCACTTGTTCTAACTATAACATCACCTTCCCCAACATTATCATCTTCGTCTTCCTCATAATCAACACAGATCATGATCTCGATATTATCATTGCTATCATCGAAATAATCATCGTGCTCATTATTTTGATTTAAAGAAACACTGTCATGACTGTTAATGTTAGGATTGTCTGTAGTGAATTGCGGAACAATGCCGGGAATATCGCTGAAACAATAACAAAGCAACGATTATTAAATGCTTAGTGACATTTAGAGAATTTTGTTGAACATCTTATTCCTTCAACTCTTTACTGGTCACACCGGTCAAAACTGGCCGCTGAAGTGGTCATGCTGAATGCCCATTTGCAGGGGAAGAGAAAACTATTTTTGAAAATTTACCACTGGAATGACTGGCTCGGTAACCGAGCCAGTCAATCCAGTGGTAAATTTTCAAAAAATAGTTTTCCCTTCTCCTACAAATGGACATTCTAAAGGAAAATATTTAAATTTTCTCGACCAAATTTGACCATTAAAGGCTTGACAGTCATGTCGGTCAATACATCCTATGTTGTTGTCTTGCAGGAAGGTCCATTCACGGCGAGACTTATTTAAAAAAAATTTACCACTGGAATGAATGGCTCAAAAAATGATAAACCATTTCATTTGTTTTTATATGATAAATGAGCGAGTTATTCCATCCGTAAATTTTCAAAGAACAGTCTCCTATTGACCTGCAACTGAACATTCATTGAACAGAAATTTAGATTTTCTTGACCAGCTGTGACAATTAAGTACTACATGTAACTCTTTCATGATAAAGCCAGCCAAAACTGGCCTCTGCACAGTGGTCTTGAAGAATATCCCTTTGCAGGCCAAGAGACCATTTTCTATGATTTACCACCGGAATGACTGGCTCGGTAACCGAACCAGTCATTCCAGTGGTAAATCATAGAAAATTGTCTTTTCTTGGCCTGCAAATAGACATTCAATAAGCAAATATTTTAATTTTCCTGACTGAATTTGATTATTAACGGACTAAAGCTACCATGATTTGCTATAATCAGCAGCAGAATATTCGGAGCAATGTGACTGCGCCGTGCATGCATCTGAGAAGACTGATCGCTTCACTGGAGCCTGCCAAGAAACATTAACCCTATCATCGACAAATCCCTGAAAAAGTCAATTCTTTATGACATAAAAATTATTCTGTTCAATATTTTGAAATTAATTTGACTGGACGTTGTTGCTGCCTTAGCAGCCGTATAAGGCAGCAACGGGTTCCTGACAAATTAATTTCAAAATATTCAACAGTTTTCCTATATGGTTTCCTTGAAAATGAGATATGGGGAATTCAAGGGCCAAATCGTTAAATGAAGACTAAGTTGCGTAGACAGTGGGTAAGGTCAAATCTGGCAGTTAGTGTCAGGGTTGCCATTGATCATTAATATGAAGTCAGGTGTTAACACCAGTCATTTTAACACCTACATGTACATTGACAGTGTTAACACTAACATACTACATCACCTACAAGCGTCTTCTATAAATCTTGGGAACAAGTGAATTATGTGAACACAGATGGGTACACACTTTCTATTGCAATACTAAATGGGGTGTTCTACACTATTTGCATAAAAGATGATATATAAATTTATGTTTATTGCAATTGGTTTTCTCTGTCAAATGATATCCATACATTTTGTGTGCCAGAGAGCGTAACAGAGATCGGTCATGAAAATTGACATTTTGCTCAGTGACTATACATTGTATGTCCATTTGCAGGCCAAGAGAAAACTATTTTTGAAAATGTATCACTGGAATGAGAATCGCGTCAGGCATTCCAGTGATACGTTTTCAAAAATAGTCTTCTCTTGGTCTGCAAATGGACTTTTCTAAACACCATTGCAGCTAGGGCTGTGTGGTATACTGGTACTGTAAACATCACCGGTTTTGTAAGCATGACGGTTTGAAAACCGGTGACACAATTTGAAAACCGCAACACTGCATATTTATGAAAAACCGGTTTTGTAAATATTTGTTTTTCAATAATATATCATCAATGCATAAAATTGCATTCATATCATCACTTAATGTATAGAAAATCAATATAATAATACAAGGAGAAATAATTTTCATTTTTTTCGCATCTTGCGAGTATGTTGCCAGATTGTATGTGTTCAGAAACTTATCTACTAGTGTTTATAGTAGCATGCTATGATTTATGAACGCACAAAACCATCTGGAAAACCGGGAATCGAGGTGAATTTATTACTATACTTCTAATGCAAACATGTGTATTGTATATAGTAATATTCAACAGGCCTTGCGGTCACCCAAACTGGTCGCCTAGCAACTTGCCTAGACATCTTAAACACACTGCACTGACTGCGACTGTGTATATTTAATGCTTATCTTTGAGAATGCATTCTTATGTAATGTGTACCAACTGTATTATTTGTATTACACAATGGAATATCTGCTATAGTTATTTGAAAACATTATGGATGTCAAGTTGTTGCTACCTTAGGAAGCAACATGTTTCAGTAAAAAATTGTCAAAATAATCAGCTACATGCGATTTAATATTAGTTTACTTTAGATAGATGTAGACCTAATCTTGTTTTCGGATAAAATGGGTTAAGTCTGGCATAACAGCTGGATTCACAGTGAGACTGCTTCCAGCTGGCAAAATTAGTCTGTATATTAAGCGCCCCTCGGATCACAAATGAACTCAACCCTTGACATTCTGATGTGTAGCAGGGGCGAGTCCGCTGTAAATATTTAGACATGTCTGCGTTCACTTTCATAAACACTCAGAGTGTGTGAGCAGGTTTAGACAATCAGAATGCGGTGTGCGGGGTATTTCTAAAATATACCAAAAATATGCAGGACTACTTGCGTGTATGTATTTCTGGTAAAATGAAAGAATATTTTTCACGGGGAGTTTTAATGATACGGAGACAGTATTCGGCATAAATGGTTTATTTAAATATTAACCAGCTTTCACTAAAGATAGTATGATTACAGATTCGAGTCTACCACAAAATAAACAGTCTATTTTCGTGGTACTGCGAATAAGATTACATTTTTTACTATTAGCCATCCAATAAACCGGATATCCGGTTACAACCGGTTTTATAACCAACACCGTCACCGGTTTCACTTTTTCCAAAACCGCACAGCCCTAATTGCAGCTTTCATCATTGGTATGCTTTTCTTATTATTTCTGGGTAATTTGCAACCAAGCTGATTAATCATGTAATCACGATTATTCTTATATAATTGATTGTGATCACTCAAAGCAATAATCACACAAGCCTAGCAACCATCAAGCTCATCTGAGTGATATAGCTCTACTTGACGGCATTGAAGCATAAATTTCATGGGAACTTAGACCTCCTGAGAATATGGAGATATTAAAAAAAAGCATCCGCTTTTGTTTCTATGAGAATTCTTAATACTTACCAGATGTACTATTATGATAATGCCTATTATCTAATCTAGCTCAAAATAAACAATTAAAACTCTGCACTCTCCTGGTCCTGCCCATACTGTGTCCGGGAATTACCATAGCTGCAGGTACCGAGTCAATTCCCAATCACAGTCAGATTCGTCTTATATTTGCCTTGGAAAACAGCGAAAGCAGCTCAGCCTCACCTCAGCGGGGCGGCTGAGACAGGGCCATAGTACATCTGGTAAGTATTAAGAATTCTCGTAGAAACAAAAGCGGATGCTTTTTTGATTCTACTTCGAATAATACTTACCAGATGTACTATTATGATAAACTCCGGATTTCGACAGCCAGGAAATGCCGGTGGGAGGTGAGGCTCGAACCAGCACTCATCTACCATCCAACAGAGAAGGTTGTGAAGAGACTAGAACCCTGGCATACGCTTGGGTTCTGCCATCTGACTCATAGAGTGCTAAACTTCCATGTCTAGACCGCGCTCCCCCCTCTCTTTTGTCCGCACAAAATTCAGAGGGTTGTCAATGGGGATGCAACACCCACCAGACCCGTGTCAGCCCCAAGTCTCAGCTAGGGCAGTCCAGTAGAGTGCAAAGAAGCTACTACAACTTCTAATTTTGAAAAAAACATCAGTATATCGATTAGATTTTCAAATTGGAATGAGTCTAATGTCTGTTTGAGAGGATAAGTATACTCTTGTACCAGACTATTTACCTAAGCAGTCTGGTATTTCGACTGTAAGTAAACATACTTATAGTCACTTAATTAATGTAAACACTCACCATTTTGAGTGCTTGATCTTTTCTTGATCATCACAGGAGCTCGGCCCAATCCACGGTCATACTCAGTCATGTGCATAGCGATTGTTCAGTGTAGGTGGAAGACTTTGTGATGTGTGTGAAGTAGTGGTCGGAAGTGGCTTAGGTTAGATTCGCCAAATTGGCGACGGCTACCGGATTAAGTGCGCTGGAGATGTCGCGAAGGTAGAAATCAGTGAATGACGACTCGGCATGCCCCTGTGCTACAGACATCACCTCCTCTAATGAGACACCCTTATAAAGGGCCGATGATGCTGCTAGTGCTCGGACCTGATGGGCATTCGCACGATCAATCTGCTTTCCTGTAGCGATTTGTGCGACATCTGAATAGCGTCAACTATCCAATGAGAAATAGTATCTTTTGAGGCACGTAAATGGGGAGCTTTGAGACATAACGACAGAGATTTCGGGTCATCTCTCCACTCATCAGTACGTTTCTTATACATTTTCAGACATCTGACAGGACACCAAGCAGAAGAGTTTGGGTCATGTCTAGTTAAACTTGGCAAATTGATCGGCTGTCCTGGATATTTAAGTGACTGATTCTTTGCCAGGAAACAAAGACGTGGAAGTAGTCTTAAACCTTCACCCGTGATGACAAAACGGTCTTGTTCGGCAGAAAGCGCATGAATTTCGCTTCTCTTTCTCGCCGACGCTGCTGCAACCAAGAAAACTGATTTAATAGTTAACAGTTTAATGTCAATAGATCTAATCGGTTCAAAGGGAGCATGTCCTAAAACCTGTAGAACAAGAGATAGATTTCATGCTGGGATAGGAATTGGCTGTCTAGGTCGCAGATTGCTCATTCCTTTAATAACTTCATTCAAGGTGTCATTCTCCACTCCTTCAATGGCCAGACTGGGAATGACTGAAGCTAATGCAGACTTATATGCTGCTAGGGTAGAAGGTACAAGTTTGTCAACTTCGTATAAATGACAGATAAAATCTGCTACGTGTTGAACAGATGCAGAAAAGGGATTAATATCTCTTCTCTCACACCACTGTGCAAATTTGTTGATTCTATAATTATATGTCTTTGTGGTTGAAACTCTTCTGGCCGAAGCAACAAACTTCGCTGCTTGCTCAGAAAAGCCACCCTCAATTGCACGCTGCTTGATAACATCCATGCAGTCAATTTGAACATTTCTGGTCTGTCGTGAAGGTACAGACCCTTGTTCTGAGAGATTAGATCTCTTCTGTCTGGAAGAGGGATTGGATTGCAGACCCGAAGATCCAGCAGATCCGTAAACCATGATCGGCCTGGCCAATAAGGGGCGATCAGCAGTACTTGGCACATCCCCTCTCTTATCTTTGCCAGAACTTTCGGGATGAGAATTGTTGGAGGATACGCATACGCGTACATTCCTTCCCAACTTATCGCCAGTGCATCTACCGCTAGCGCTAGCGGGTCCGGGATCGGTGACACGTAAGTGACCATCTTTGCGTTTTGATTCATCGCAAACAGGTCGACATTTGGCTTGCCCCATTGTTTGAATAGAATCTCCGCTACCGATTAGTTGAGCTGCCATTCCGTCGGATGACAAATCGTCCTTCGACTGAGAGCATCCGCTAGGATGTTCAATCTTCCTGGAATGTGTGCTGCCCGAAGAATAATATTCCTCTCTTGGCACCACAGCAGAAGGTTCCAAACCATCATACACAACTCTGGTGATCTCGTCCCGCTCTGGCGGTTCAAATAAGACACCACTGTTGAGTTGTCTATCCTTATTAGGACAATTTTGTCTTGAATTAGACTCTCGAACCTTCGAAGTGCAAATACCACCGCTAATAGTTCGAGTACATTGATATGTTTCTGCGCACTGACTGATCGTCCAATACCACTCCCCAACCCGTCAATGATGCATCCGTGAAGATGGACATCTGAGGTTGAGGAGGTTGTAGAGGAACACCTCGCAGGAGATTCTGTTCCGATAACCACCACTGAAGGTGGAATATCAATGGTTCTTTTACTGGTATCCTCAGAGATAACGGATCTGTTCTCTGAGACCAGAATGAATTGGCCTGCGCCTGAGTGCCGCATACGGAACCACCTTCTCCAGAGATACTAGTAAACCCAGTATCCTGAGAAATTGGCGCGCCATCAGATAGGCTCCTAGAGAAATCGACTCCAAAACTGCAATCAGGCTTTTGACTCTGCTCTCCGCCGGAAAAGCTCCCTGAGATTGAAAAATATTCCCAGATAAACAAACTCCTGGGATGGAGTCAGTTCTGATTTCTCTAGATTCACAATCCATCCTAGATCCTTTAATAAGGCTAGGACTACCTGAAGATTGCTGCGCAGAGTGACTGGATTCCCCGCCTTTAGCAGCCAGTCGTCTATGTAAGTGTGAACAGCTATGTTTCTCCTGCGAAGCAAAGAAGTCATAGCGAGAACCACTTTGGTGAAGACCCACGGAGCTGTGGTCAGGCCGAATGGAAGCGCATTGAATTCCCAAACATTGTCTTGGAATGCAAAGCGAAGGTATTTCTGAAAAGGAATTGACATTGGAATATGAAAATATGCATCCTTCAGATCTATCGACACTGCCCACATGCCTTTCCTCAGCCCTGTCATTACCGCTGCTACAGTCTCCATCTGAAACTTGGGAGAAAGAATAAATTTGTTCAACGGTTTGAGATTGAGAATTGGTCTCCATCCTCCGGTACGCTTTGGAACGAGGAACATGATCGAATAGAAGCCCAGAGAAGACTCATTGCGGACTAGATGAATCGCATTCTTCTGACGAAGAGATTCTATTTCTGAGCAAATGGCGTCTAGACGATCTGATTCCCTTGGAACAGGAGTCCATATTGGAGTCGATGTTAACGGAACTAACGATTGATGGATGAGCCAGTCCGGATCGTAGCCATTTCTTATCCACTGCCAGACTAAACAATCGTGCACGACCTGTTCCCATTGGCTTAGGAACAGTTGAAGCCTGCCTCCGACGGAAGGAATCTGCACACAGCTGTCGGTCAAGATTGCACGAGAAGACGCTAAATCGCTTGGGTGAAGATTCTCGACTCCATTCGTTCCTAACGTCACCGGATCTGGTTCCGCAGGAAACCCGTCAGGAACGACCTCCACGGCCACCCCGCGGCTTCTTGTAATACGACGGTCCGGAACCGCCGCCACGGCTATCCTTACGGTAGCCGCCGTGGCCCGAACCGACACCCTTCTTGTCATCCTCATACGGCCTCTTATTAGTATGAGGACGACCGGCCAGGTCCTTGTGATCCGGATGGCCTATGGGCATCACGGCCAGAAGGGCGATCTTGGACGCTGCCTCTGCTGCTCCTGACGATGTTGGCGGTAGGACTGCTGCGGCTGTGTCCTTTTAGTCGACTTCCACGACTTGCCGACCACTTCTTGCTCCGCAACCACTGACGCAACCTTAGAGAGAGCTTGCCGTGCCGAGCCGCCGAACAAGCCTGGACCGATGAAAGGCGCAGAAGACAATGCAGCCCTCATCTCCGGTCCTAGTTCTACACAATCGAGAACCATTCTCCGTCGCTCTGCCAATGTCCTTGTGATCACCCTGGCCAGGCAATCGTGAGACAGGCGCATGGTGTCCCGAATAACTCCGGGAGCAGCCTCTGGCACCTGTCCACCTTCCGCCGCGCAGGCCAGCATACCTTGCAGGACGGTACACCCGTGCGAGAGCGCAGCCATGGCTGCCCTCGCCGCATCCTCAATGAGCGTGAGCTCATTGAACGGGTCTTTATTGGTCTGCGAAACCAAAGGACGAGACTGCCCCTTAGCCTTCACCGCCAACGGCCTATTCAGTGCCTCTCGTTCCCCGACGGAAAGCCGTGGAACCCGGGCATACTGATGATAGGCCAGCTCCGGAAAACGGACCCTACTCCTTATCCCCTTCGGGGCCTTGGGCAATGCATACTCCGGCTGAACCAGACGGTATGCCGCAACTTCCAGCATGTCGGAAGTCTGCGTGTCCAAAGGGAGTGTTGGCATGGCAGAAGAGCCACTTGACAGAGCGCTAGCCGCTCGCTCTGACATCCGCTCCATCGCCGGATCGCGCTGAGATCCCAGATCAGATGCCAACCCGAGACGATCGGTCATCCATCCAAGGACCTGCACCCATTCAGCCTCGGTGCAGAAAACGGACTCGTCCATTAAAGAACTCCCGTTTTCATCCTCCCTCTCTCCCTTAGATGAGAGGGCCACCGACGATCCATGCTGAGCGCTATGAGACACCCCTCTGCCAGGACAGAGCGCATCCATAGCGCGACTACCAGCGGCACCGGTGTCCAACGAATCGCCAGACCCGGATTCTCCGCAGTCCATCGGCTCCAGCATGGGAGTCGGGACCACGACTGCCTTACCTACGGCAGGTGACGGCACTCCGATAGGAGCCACACCCAAAGCCGCCGGGATACCGGCAGGAACCGCAAAACACGGCTCCGCCGACCCCTCCGGTTGCACAAACAGCGGATGGAACATACCCGACGGAACGTCGATATCACCATCCGCCTGGCAAACCCGTACAAATCCCGAGGGAGATCCCTGGGAAGTACTAGGCATTGCCGTCATCGAAACATCCGGCATGCCGGAATCTTCCATAAGAAGATCTTCCTCCTCTATCATCGGATCTTGAGCCAAGGACAGAGAAGGGGCAGGTGCTTGACCCTCCGCAGAACTAGCCGGACCACCTAAGGGTTGTCCTGCACTAGCTTGCATCGACGGGACCGTGGACTGCAATAAGTCAAACATTGCCTTGAACTGGGCCGCCTATACGCCCAGAGCTGAATCCATGCGGTCATTCAGACGACTCTCCAGTCCATTCAGAGATGCCTTGTCCAGCTTCGCCGCCTTGTCCCTCGCGATCCTCTCCAGACGCGCATGTCGATCTCTATCAAACTCTGCCACCATTGCCGACGACCACTTGGCGCACACATCACATGGGCTTCCAACCTTACACTTCGTGCACGCTACACAGTGATGTCCTGCGTACTTGCGCTTCATGAACCTGTTGCATTTCTGGCACAAGGTGTCCAGGTTCTTTGGTTTCTGCGAACACAGAGAAGAATTAAAACGCTGCACATGACAAACGATGACGAGTAATACGCACAATCGACTTGATAGTTAAGAATTTCTTAGAACACATTAACTTTCTCTTAAATTAATGATAATCAAGCCTTTAGGCAGGAAATATTTGAAACTTTTTTGAGTGAAAATTAAAAAACACAACTTAGCAGTTAACTAACGTTAAACAACCAAGAATACAACGCAGATCGCTACAAACACCCTCGACAATGAAGCGAGAGCTAAAAATCGGCGAAAACAGAGTGCCTAGACATGCCAAGCCAAGCAAGACATAATTCATGGGCGCCGCCATCTTGGCTAAGGACGCATCCATCTTTAGAGGAACCGAGTCACAAGAGAAATTAACCGAGTACCCGAATTAAAACTAAAAGTTAACGGGTACAGAAACGACTCCAACAATGGCTAACATTTTAAAACAATGTGCCAATTTAAGTCATTATGGCACGAATGTATAAATACTAGATTGATACAACCTGCCCCTGTGATGATTTTCCCAGTTCCTCCATGAAGCCACCGATAGAATTGTATTAAACAACCGATAACCGCTTAAATTAACGAAAATTTGAGCACACTAAAATTGTGACTTGACAAAAGCGCAAAATAGACGAATCTGACTGTGATTGGGAATTGATTTGGTAGCTGCGGCTATGGTAATTCCCGGACACAGTATGGGCAGGACCAGGAGAGTGCGCAGTTTTAATTGTTTATTTTGAGCTAGACTAGATAATAGGCATTATCATAATAGTACATCTGGTAAGTATTATTCGAAGTAGAATGTGCTGTCACATGTGAGATCACCACCACCCCACCCCACCACAACAAACCACACATCCCCCTCCCACCCAACCTCGAGGTAACCATTTAGCAAATTTGAACTCCTGAGGTATGCACTCACCAAATTCTAGGGACATCAACTTTCGGTTTCTAAAGGTATGGTCTGGAAACCAGAATATTGATGAATTTTATATTTTTATGGGAGGTAATTCTGGGGAATATAGACAGATTCTAGTACTGTGATTCATTCCAGAGAACTTTTATTCTGCGGAAACCTCTTACCGCTTTAGTGCAATCAAAAATGAGGTGTTGTAGCAATGTATAGTACCCACATACAGCAAAAAGTTTGAAGTGAATCCACATGGCCTTTCTAAAGATCTTCACCAGAAATCAGATGATAGAAATGCTACACGTAGTACTGTGATGTCATCCAAATGTCCTGCAGAAACCACTGAATTTGAGGAGTATTCCAGGAAGCCTTTCTAAAGTTATGCTACAGAAAACAGATTATATCAATGCTACATATAGTTTATGCAAAAACTTACCTTCAAGTGAATCACACCAAGATGAGCTAAATGCAAAACTTAATGATTTTAGTGATCAGACTAGAGCCGTATAATGGTCAGATTTGGTCAAGAAAATGTCAATTTTCTCACAGAAAATATCCTTTTGCAGACCAAGAGAACACTATTTTTGAAAATTTACCACTGAAATGACGGGCTCCAGTAGTACATTTTCAGAAATAGTCTTGTTTTTGTCTGCAAATGTACATTCATCAAGAACACTTCAGCAGCCAGTTTGATCAGCAACGTGTTCAGAACTGCCACCTTTTAGCCTCCAAATGGCAAAGAATGTCTCAAATAAGTTTTTAGTGTGAATGATTCATATGACTGTACTTACGAGTTATTAACAGGTGGTGGCTCCAAAACAGGACAGACATCCTCACTCAACTTCACCACAGAAGGCAGATCTTCCAGTGGACCGCCGCGGCTGCTTTCGACTATCGATGTCGCTGGAGATTCCTTACTCGCACCATGACCTTGTTTGAAGAGTTCATTACTAATCAACAAACGACTTTTCCTACGTCTTCGACCCGTTGCTGTGTCTGCTTCATCCGATTCCTCGTCCTGTGAATACACGGAAAACTGCTCTGTTTCACTCTGTGCGTCGGCGTCAGATGTCTCACTTGAGAGATGAACACGCTTATAAGCATTTGAGTCAGAACTTTGGCTAGATACATCATTGATTATGTTGAGGATATTGGCATCAGTCACTGATTTATCAGTACTATGTCCAATTTTGTGAGAACAAATATCTGGCACAGTTTCCTGTTCATGTTGTGCAGAGTTATCGTTGTTTTGAGTATCAGCATGTTTACTAGTTTCTACTGATGAATTTTTAAACACATAAGGAGCAAATATTTTTTTCTGTTTTTTACTGTCAATAATAGTACTAGTCGAGTTCAAAGAATCTGCAGGTTCAGAACCAGGTGATATATCATCTTTTGCTTCACCATCATCCGATCCTGCCCCTTCAGACACACAATGAGTTTGACCCGAGGCCTTACGTGATGTCAATTTGCCTCTGCTAGAAGACTTCGATGTAGTTGGTGTTTTTTTAGAACTATCGTAAATTTTAGCTGTTGGGACTGGTTCCTGTCCTGTAGATTTCACAGACATGGTTTCAAATGCTGTAGCGTATTTAGCTGGTGTCTTTTTAACTCTAGTGGAAGTTCTACCTGGTGACATTGTTTCGGTTGGAATAGGTGATCTACGTACTGTCACTTCGTCAATAGTACAAAGCTTAGACTTAGATGTCATAAGTTTTTTCTTCGACGGAATTTTACCGGTTTCTGGTTTTGCTATAGTTGAACTTGGAAGTGCTGTGTCTTTAATTGACGATTTAGCTGAAATGGATACAACAGGGGTTTTAACTGGGCCGATTTTCCGCTTAGAAATCGTAAATGATATCTTTTTAGATTCGATTTCCTTTGATGCCACATCATTTGTTTCAGTTGGAATAGGCGGAGATCTACGCAAAGTCACCTCATCGATCGTATGAGGTTTAGTCCTAGCCACTCTTTTAGTGCCAGGTTTGTTTGAGGTCATATGAATTTTCTTGGATGAAGTTTTACCAGATTCAGATTTAACAGCAGGTGAACTTTTATGTGAAGGGCCTTTTGCTCTAATTGAAGATTTAGCTGATATGGGCTTGGATACCAGGGCTTTGGCCGAGGTGATTCTCCTAGAAATCTTCAATGAAGTCTTTTTAGCTTCCATTTCCTCGGATGGCTCAATATTTCCAATATGAGATTTCACTGGTATCTCAGATGCAGTAGGAGATTTAAGAGAAGACATTCGTTTCCTGGTTTTGATGCTAAATGGTATTTTTTTAGTTTGCGCAGGTGACTTACATGTAGCAGAACCCACTTTAGTTTTATTAGATTCAAGTACTATATCTTCAGGTTTAATAGGTGAGACATCACATGTATTCGAGGTATCTTCTGTTACTTCTTCACAATGAATAGGTGTTTTACTTGGTGCTGTTTCAGCTCTAGCGGATATCCGTGACGTTGTTTTAGGGCCAGCAGGAGATTTATGCAATGCTGGTGGCTTCCTGCGAGGTGAAACTTGAGATGCTACTGCATCAGCTCCAATGCAAATATCATGCAACATCACTCTAGCCTCTTTATAAGGCGAAACTACCTTACTGATAACCTTACTAGGAGACCTAGTCACTACTTCATTACATTCAGGAAAATTGCTAAATGATCCTTCATCAGTTTCACAGGGTGTTTCCATGGAGACATTTTCACTAATAACCGGTGTTTCTGACAAGGTCTGGTTTTGACTAGACTTTACAGTTGACTTCTTAAAGATATAAGCAGGAAATTTCCGCACCATTACATCACTGCCTGTTAGGGAATCCTTCAGCATGGCAGAATTGTCAACAGATTCCAATTCGGGAGGCATAACCAGTCCAGTATCAGTGTCAATATGACTATCTTCTTCTACTATATGATGCTCTAATGCCTCTTCAGTGGTCAGTAGTAAGTCTGAAGTACTCTGGTCCTGTGTTGGTTGTACTGACCTATCACATTCCTGCACTGCTGCTTGGGTATCAGCAACACATATTGGAATGCCACTTTCAGCTTCATCTATGCCATTATTTGTGACAATACCGTCTTGCTCTGAATCAAACTGTCTTGTGTGCAATGTTGTATCACAGCGTATCTGATGAGGTTCTGACTGTAGTATGTCTGTTTCTGAGCTAATATTCCTCTGAACTTCCTCGGGTATTTGTTTGTTTTCCACTATGTTACTATCAGCACACATCGGAATGTCGCTTTCAGTTTCATCTACACTATTATTTCCGATATCAGCAACACATAGTGGAACGTCACTTTCATCTTCGGTATCTTTTTCTTCAGAGTCAATTACGCTTGTGATTAATGTTGTATCTCTCTGTGCGTGTTGCGCTCCCCTCTGACATGTGGTTGATTCCAAGCTCATATTTTTGTTGCTTTCATCTTCTACGCTGACAATACTACCACATGGCTGCATAAGCTTAATGGGAGATTTACTGCTAGACCGTATAACCCTAGTTGGAGATTTATTGCTATGCTCTGTAAACTTAGAGGGGTTTTCCATTATTAAACGTTTCACTTCACTTGTCGATATGACCTTAGTTAATGTATCGGGTTCAGGCGACTTCAGCTTACTAAATACATATGGAGGAAACCGTTTTAATTTCTGAGCTGGAGGACCTGCGACAGCCGGTTGTGACATCATAGAACTAGAACTGGCATCATCTGCATCTGGGACTTTATTTTTGTCAGTAACACAAATTTGATGACTAGGCGACTTCTCAGGAGACGAATACACTCCCGGGATTAGCAGCTCTGTATCCCATGATGCACTCGGAATATCTGGTACACTTTCTGGAATGTCATCATTTGATGAAGTGTTTCCAAAAATATCCGCCTCACTTTCAAATGACTCTGTCTGTTTATCCTCGCTGTGTTCTGGTAAATCACTTTCTATGCTAAATTCATTTCTACTCTCATAACCCGGAGTTTGGATGGACTCAAGGCGGGTTGTTAACTTTACAAGTTTTTTATACTGTCTTCGACTGCGCGATATCTTTGGTCGCAATTCGACTGTTACAATTTCCTCAGGGGGATCACTTTGAGGCTGGGAGATTTGGTCGTCATTAGTTATTGGTCTTTCCTCATTATTTGGTGCCTCATCAGCAATATTCTTCTTACTTTCTTCAGAAATGTTGTTGCTACCTTCATTGTCTTGAGTGTCGCTACAACACAAAGATATTCAATACAAATAATGGTGGCAGAAATTTTAGTTTTGTACTGGTTAAGATTGGTCAAGAAAATCTAAACCTCTGCCACGTAAATGGCCATTTGCAGGTGAAGAGAACAGAATTTTTGACAATTTAGCGTCGGAATGAGTGGCTCGGTTACCTAACCAGGCAATCCAGTGATCAATTTTCAAGAACAGTCCTCTTCTGGTCTGGAAATGAACATTCCTCAAGAACACTGCAGAAGCCATTTTAGGGTTACCATTACAGGATTACCCTTTTTAATTATCTACCTCCTGATTTCTGCAGACTACATTTTCCATAGTGCTCAACTCTGTATATGCTAAATATTTTGAAAATAAGTTGACTGAAAGTTGTTAGTGGCTAAGCCACCAACAACTTTCAGTCAAATTGTTTTCAAAATATTCAACAGATTCAGAGTTATTGTCTATTGGAATTATTGTCTGGTGGCTTGCAGCTGCCAGACAGTTAAACTTGACTTCATGAAAACAGTTCTTACAAGAGCAATCAATGATTGCAGACACTCACACTCACATTTTTGTCACATTCTTTCTTAATTTCAGACTTTCTGGATGTTTTTCTTTTGGACCAAGACAAGAATGGATGAATCCAAATTTTGTTATGCACCGCCCATCTCTAGTTAAGCTCCACTGACTCTTCGCCTATGTTAGGATCGATCGATCCCTGCATAATTTGTTCTCAATTTGCAGAAAACTATACAGGTAAGCTGTTAAATATTTTAAAACTCACCGCCCACTTAAATTACTTTTAAAATATCCAACAGCATGCTTATTGAATAGTAGACACAATTTGTACAACAACGCTTAGTCTGTCATTAATTTTGTATTTGTGACGAATTTAGCTACGCCATTCATGGCGTAATTGATTATAATGTCTTCCCACACGTCACGTAGTTGATTATGACACATGATTGACTAAAAAACTGGAATCTTACATTGGTGAATCCTAGTGTACGGCCGCATCCTTTCTTATGTTAAAATCTGAGCCAAATTCATGAGTAATATTCATTACATGTAGTGCCACACACACACGCGTGCATGCACGCACACACGCACGCACACACATACACCATGGCTCACACATGCTTAAATCTGTATATACACACAAACACACCAAAATTCAATACACACACACACAACACACACACACACACACACACACACACACACACACACACACGCCATTCACACATGCTTAAATGTGTATATACACACAAACACACACCAAAATTCAATACCACTTTTCATCACAGCGGGAGGGTAAATATGAAGCTGGCCTAGTGAGCACGAAACTGTAACCATTTAATGGTCAAATTTGGTCAAGGAAATTTTAATATCTGCCTATTGAATGTCCATTTACATGGCAAGAGAATAGAATTTTTGAAGATTTATCGCTGGAATGACTGGCTCGTTTATCGAGCCAGTCATTTCAGTGGTAAATTTTCAAAAATTCTATTCTCTTGGCATGTAAATGAACATTTAACAAGACTATAACACACGCCGGTTTTGGTCACTATGACCATCAAAGCGTTAACTTGATATTAAATAGTACAGTACACTTTGGAAATGACTGAACAGGTTTCCAAAACAAAATACATGCAGTTGAATGAATATTTTGAAAATAATTGAAGAGACATTTTTGCCTAAGTCAGCAATGTCTTCAAATCCAATTATGTTCAAAATATTCCACAGAATATTTCATAGTAACTAACATGTTTCTGTTTTTATTTTAGAAACATATCAACTTATGAGTTGTACTGTAAATAAAACCTACATGAATGGCACACACATACACAGGTACACATAGACCGGTCTTAGTTAGCACAAATCAACACTAGAATGTGCAGTTGATAGCCATCGCAAACCCACACACTTTACACATTTTTGACATTCACAATCATTATCTCGCAATCCACAATTATTGGGTAACTCATATAACAAATTTGTTTCAATTCCACCATACAGTTTCAGGAGATAGCGTGATGGACATTACACTTATATTTCACCTTTGGCACCTATGTGCTTCCCCACCCACCACAAGAGGTGGAGACAAATATGTCGTCCAATAATCAGTAATCGTAAAGGAAGGAATTGTCACATTTGAATCTTTAATCCACCTCCTTGCCCATATCTCCCCACCCACCAAACTCCCCACCCTCAACCCCTCCTCCCAACCCAGGAGGTGGAGCCAAATATAAATGCCATCTTGCAATCCTCAATAATATCGGTAGCTCAGAAAACGAATTTGATTAAATACCACCAAATGATTTTGGAGCATATATCGTAAAAAACAGAAATTTCATGACATTTGACCTTTTGAACCTGCCCGCTGGCCCCGCAGAGGCGGATTCAAAAACAAATGTCATAGATCTAGCAATCATATTGCTAACTCACAACAAATTTGGTTGAATTCCACCAAATAGTTCCGGAGAAGATACATGTAGCTGGCTGAACAGATGGAGAGACAGACAGAGGCGATTTCAATATCACTGATGATTTTTCAAAACATGTGATGATAATAACCAGCAGTGCAATAGTCCGAGGGATTTATCAGTCACTCAAGTATCTGACATCATAATCAAATATGCCACATGTTGGCTGATGTCACAATCAAATATGCCACATGTTAGATGATGTCACAATCAAATATATCACGTTAGCTGACATCATAATCAAATATGTCACATGTTAGCTGACATCACAATCAAATATGCCACATGTTAGCTGACGTCATAATCAAATATGCCACATGTTAGATGATGTCACAATCAAATATATCACATTAGCTGACGTCACAATCAAATATGTCACATGTTAGCTGATGTCACAATCAAATATGTCACATGTTAGCCGAGATCATAATCAAATATGCCACATGTTAGATGACATCACAATCAAATATGCCACATGTTAGCTGACAATACAATCAAATATGCCACATGTTAGCTGACGTCATAATCAAATATGCCACATGTTAGCAGACATAATAGTCAAATAGGCCACATGTTAGCTGACATCACAATCAAATATGTCACATGTTAGCTGACAATACAATCAAGATAATGCATGTTAGCTGATGTCACAATCAAATATGTCACATGTTAACTGACATCATAATCAAATATGCCACACGTTAGCTGACGTCACAATCAAATATGTCACATGTTAGCTGACATCATAATCAAATATGTCACATGTTAGCTGACATTATAATCAAATATCTCACATGTTAGCAGACATCATAATCAAATATGTCACATGTTAACTGACATCATAATCAAATATGTCACATGTTAGCAGATGTCATAATCAAATGTCCCATGTTAGCTGACATCATAATCAAATATGTCACATGTTAGCGGATGTCATAATCAAATATGTCACATGTTAGCTGACGTCACAATCAAGATGACGCAGCTCTAGCAGCAAAATCCAAAAATTGTCAATAAAATGTAAAAATCGTATGCCTTTGATGAATAAGCAGCCAGTTCCCAGTTAAATTAGTTTCTAAATATTCAACAACTTAGCTCTATAGTCTCCTTGAAACTAAGGCTGAGTTCTCACTAGAGAGTTAATCGGGAATAATGCCCTACTTCAGTATGGCTTTATTCCTGATTAAGTCTCCAGTGAGAACGCGCCCTTAGATTCTCGGAATTGAGGTTTCAAAGTTTCAAATTGATTCCAACATGCACAAAAAGCAGTGGTGTAGTGCTTTTTTAGGCTTCAAAATACTCAACATCAAAGATCAATATGTTAATTTGCATATAACTTCAGATCGAAATTACTGTCACGGTATATAAATTAACACTTTAGCCATTAGAAACTAGAAATCACAAATCTTTTATAATGTAAGAAACATTGTTGCATATTTTGAAACCAACTTGATCGGGAGCTGTTGCCGCATATGGTACCAGCGGGTTCTTGTTAAATTAGTATCAAAATATTCACCAGCTTTCGTGTATAGCTGTCTTAGCATGAGGCACTGTTAATGTGTTAATGAACCTTTCCACTTTATCCATCCATTATCCGATGTCATATGATGTCATAATCGACTACGTGACATGTAGGATGTATGATGTCATGAATGATGCAGATAAGTATGTTACGAACGCATAATTGGTGACGGACTAAGCGTTGTTGTACTGGAATTCAAAAACTGTCTTTAATATTTAATAAACATGCTGTCGCGCCCAACAACAGCACCTAGTGAAATTAGTTCCAAAATATTCAACAGCTTACCTGTATAGCTTTCTGGAAATCAATTAGTCAGGGAGTTCAGCGATCAATCGATATCAACACGAATGCGGTGTAGGTGAAGCTTAGCTAGAGATAGGCTGGGCAAGGCTAAAACTGGAACGGTCTATTGTCGAGAGAATCAAACTATCTGCTTAGTAAATCTACATTTGCAAGCCAAAAGAACACTACTTTTTGAAATTTATCTACTGGAATAACCGGCTCAGTTATCAAGCCAGTCATTCCAGTGGAACATTTTCAACAATAGTCTTCTCGTGGCTTGCAAAAGGACATGTCTCAAGATCATTGCAGAGTGTGGTCTTGGTCAAATTGATCTTTAACCCTTTAACACGCATATGAACCAAAGATGACTTATACAGTGGTCTTGAGACCAAGAGAAGACTATATTTGAAAGTTTACTATTCGAATGACTGGCTCGATAACCGAGCCAGTCATTCCATTGGTAAATTTAAAGAAAATAGTCTTCTCTTGGTCTGCAAATTGACATTTTCTGAGAAAATTGAAATTTTATTGAACAAATTTGATGGTTAAATGATTACTTAAGAGCCCTAAGTGTGACAATAGTGGCTGACCTTGAGCATGTTGGCCAACTAAAAATGTGTTATTTGCGCATCCTGCGGTGCCTAATAATTATACTCACACCGTGGACTCCGTAGCTGGTTCTGGACTGGCTGCTGCTTTAGCTTCATCATCCTCATTGGCATCATCATCATCACTGGAGATCACTGATGAAACAATATATACAATGTACCTTTAGGAACCAGGAAATAATTAATTAAAAATATATTAAATTCTAGACAAGAGCTATCAGAGGATGTAGCAATTAGTTTTATGACAAACATATTGCAGCTGACATATTACCCGTTTCCACTGACTCCAAAACTTTAAAACATTGGCAGGGGGCACAACTCTGGGGTGTTTTTTTACAGTTTCATCCTCACCATCAAAATATTAGGTACCTGTGAAAATATATTGGTTGCATTTGATGCAAATAACTCAAAATGCATGTGTGCATGTGTGCCATGACATACACTCATTGGGCCAGGTAAGCTATGTTACTGCTGTCCATGTTGATTGACATGACTGCTGTTTGGGATGAGGATGCCAGTGTGGCAAATGGCACACAGCATCTATTCATATGGTATAAGTATATATTTTAATTCACCTTTCCAGAGTATCCATCCATCACCTCACCTCGTATGATGTCATAATCAGCTCCGCGCGTGTATGATGACATCACAATCATTACGTCACAAAGGGTTCCATATAGAGCGTCATCAAATCTCAAACAGTCCGACACGTTGTATGAATTGTATGTCTCTGTAATTCTTTGCTATTTAATAAACATGTTGTTGAATATTTTGAAACTAATTTGACTGGGCGCTATTGCTGCCTAACAGCACCCAGTCAAATTAGTTTCAAAATATTCAACAGCTTACCTGTGTAGTTTTTTGGAAATTGATAGTCAGGGTGTTCAGAGATCGATCGATCCCAACACGAGCGAGGTGTGGGTGGAGCTTAGCTAGAGATGGGCGGGGCATAGCTAAAACACGAAAGGTCAATTAGATAAAAAAAACTTAGACAAAGTTCTACCTCTTAATTTTCTCTTTCTTTTCTTCTTGTCCTTCGTGACTTCCCCTTTCATGTCCTCATTTGATGATAACTTGAGGCCCTGTATAGACTCATCAACTGCTACTGGGCCATACTTCTCACCCGTTCCACTGTCTTGTGATACACCAGCTGCTGAGTTGCCAAAAAATGATAATTATATGGTGGCTTAATACATTATAATGGTCAAGATTGGTACTAACAATGTTTGCGTAGTCAATATCTATTTGCTGTTCATGAGATTATATCTGGAAATTTTTCACTAGAATGACTCGCTGCGCTAATGAACAGGGCATTCCAGTGGTAAATTATCTTTGACGTTCTCCTAACTCTTACCACTCTTATATCAACATTCTATCGTTTTATTGTACCATTAGCAAAGAATCAAAAAAGCATCCGCTTTTGTTTCTACGAGAATTCTTAATACTTACCAGATGTACTATTATGATAATGTCTATTATCTAGTCTAGCTCAAAATAAACAATTAAAACTCCGCACTCTCCTGGTCCTGCCCCTACTGTGTCCGGGAATACCATAGCCGCAGGTACCGAGTCAATTCCCAATCACAGTCAGATTCGTCTTATGTTTGCCTTGGCAAACTGCGAAAGCAGCTCAGCCTCACCTCAGCGGGGCGGCTGAGACAGGGCCATAGTACATCTGGTAAGTATTAAGAATTCTCGTAGAAACAAAAGCGGATGCTTTTTTGATTCTACTTCGAATAATACTTACCAGATGTACTATTATGATAAACTCCGGATTTCGACAGCCAGAAAATGCCGGTGGGAGGAGGTGAGGCTCGAACCAGCACTCAACTACCATCCAACAGAGAAGGTTGTGAAGAGACTAGAACCCTGGCATACGCTTGGGTTCTGCTATCTGACTCATAGTGCTAAACTTCCATGGTCTAGACCGCGCTCCCCCCCCTCTTTTGTCCGCACAAAATTCAGAGGGCTGTCACTGGGGATGCAACACCCACCAGACCCGTGTCAGCCCCAAGTCTCAGCTAGGGCAGTCCAGTAGAGTGCAAAGAAGCTACTACAACTTCTAACATTGAAAAAATATCAGTATATCGACTAGATTTTCAAATTGGAATGAGTCTAATGTCTGGTTGACAGGATAAGAATACTCTTGTACCAGACTATTTACCTAAGCAGTCTGGTATTTCGACTGTAAGTAAATATATTTATAGTCATTTAATTAATGTAAACACTCACCATTTTTGAGTGCTTGATCTTTTCTTGATCATCACAGGAGCTTGGCCCAATCCACGGTCGTACTCAGTCATGTGCATAGCGTTTGTTCAGTGTAGGCGGAAGACTTTAGTGATGTGTGCGAAGTAGTGGTCGGACGTGGCTTAGTTTAGGTTTGACAGATTGGCGACGGCTACCGGATTAAGTGAGCTGGAGATGTCGCGAAGGTAGAAATCAGTGAATGACGACTCGGCATGCCATTGTGCTACAGACATCACCTCCTCTAATGAGACACCCTTATAAAGGGCCGATGATGCTGCTAGTGCTCGGACCTGATGGGCATTCGCATGATCAATTTGCTTTCCTGTAGCGATTTTGTGTGACATCTTAATAGCGTCAACTATCCAACGAGAAATAGTATCTTTCGAGGCACGTAAATGGGGAGCTTTGAGACATAACCACAGAGATTTCGGGTCGTCCCTCCACTCATTAGTACGTTTCTTATACATTTTAAGACATCTGACAGGACACCAAACAGAAGAGTTTGGGTCATGTCTAGTTAAACTTGGCAAATTGATCGGCTGTCCTGGATATTTAAGTGACTGATTCTTTGACAGGAAACAAAGACGTGGAAGTAGTCGTAAACCTTCACCCGTGACGACAAAACGGTCTTGTTCGGCAGAAAGCGCATGAATTTCGCTTCTCCTTCTCGCCGACGCTGCTGCAACCAAGAAAACTGATTTAATAGTTAACAGTTTAATATCAATAGATCTAATCGGTTCAAAAGGAGCATGTCCTAAAACCTGTAGAACAAGATATAGATTCCATGATGGGATAGGAATTGGCTGTCTAGGTCGCAGATTGCTCATTCCTTTGATAACTTCATTCAAGGTGTCATTCTCCACTCCTTCAACAGTGAGACTGGGAATGACTGAAGCTAATGCAGACTTATATGCTGCTAGGGTAGAAGGTACAAGTTTGTCAACTTCGTATAAATGACAGATAAAATCCGCTACGTGTTGAACAGATGCAGAAAAGGGATTAATATCTCCTCTCTCACACCACTGTGCAAATTTGTTGATTCTATAATTATATGTCTTTGTGGTTGAAACTCTTCTGGCTGAAGCAACAAACTTCGCTGCTTGCTCAGAAAAGCCACCCTCAATTGCACGCTGCTTGACAACATCCATGCAGTCAATTTGAACATTTCCGGTCTGTCGTGGAGGTACAGACCCTTGTTCTGAGAGATTAGATCTCTGGCGTCTGGCAGAGAGACTGGATTGCAGACCAGAAGGTCCAGCAGATCCGTAAACCATGATCGGCCTGGCCAATACGGGGCGATCAGTAGTACCTGGCACTCCCCCTCTCTTATTTTTGCCAGAACTTTCGGAATGAGAATTGTTGGAGGGTACGCATACGCGTACATCCCCTGCCAACTTATTGCCAGTGCGTCTACCGCTAAGGCTAACGGGTCCGGGATCGGTGACACGTAAGTGACCATCTTTGCGTTTTGCTTCATCGCAAACAGGTCGACATTTGGCTTGCCCCATTGTTTGAATAGAACCTCCGCTACCGATTGGTTGAGCTGCCATTCCGTCGGACGACAAACCGTCCTTCGACTGAGAGCATCCGCTAGGATGTTCAATCTTCCTGGAATGTGTGCTGCCCGAAGAATAATATTCTTCTCTTGGCACCACAGCAGAAGGTTCCAAACCATCATACACAACTCTGGTGATCTCGTGCCGCCCTGGCGGTTCAAATAAGACACCACTGTCGAGTTGTCTGTCCTTATTAGGACAACTTTGCCTTGAATCAGGCTCTCGAACTTTCGAAGTGCTAATACCACCGCTAGTAGTTCGAGCACATTGATATGTTTCTGCGCATTGGTCCGATCCCATTCCCCTGATACTGACTGATTGTCCAATACAGCTCCCCAACCCGTCAACGATGCATCCGTAAAGATGGACATCTGAGGTTGAGGAGGTTGTAGCAGAACACCTCGCAGGAGATTCTGTTCGGATAACCACCACTGATCTGAATTGGCCTGCGCCTGAGTGCCGCATATGGAACCACCCTCTCCAGAGATACTAGTAACCCCAGTATCCTGAGAAACTGGCGCGCCGTCAGATAGGCTCCTAGAGAAACCGACTCCAGAACTGCAATCAGGCTTTTGACTCTGCTCTCCGCCGGAAAAGCTACGCCGTCCCTGAGATTGAAAAAGATTCCCAGATAGACAAACTCCTGGGATGGAGTCAGTTCTGACTTCTCTAGATTTACAATCCACCCTAGATCCTTTAATAAGGCTAGGACTACCTGCAGATTGCTGCGCAGAGTGACTGGATTCCCCGCCTTCAGCAGCCCGTCGTCTATGTACGTGTGAACAGCTATGTTTCTCCTGCGAAGTAAAGAAGTCATGGCGAGAACCACCTTGGTGAAGACCCTCGGAGCTGTGGTCAGGCCGAACGGGAGAGCATTGAATTCCCAAACATTGTCTTGGAACGCAAAGCGAAGGTACTTCTGAAAAGGAATTGACATTGGAATATGAAAATATGCATCCTTCAGATCTATCGACACTCCCCACATGCCTTTCCTCAGCCCTGTCATTACTGCTGCAACCGTCTCCATCTGAAATTTGGGAGAAAGAATAAACTTGTTCAACGGTTTGAGATTGAGAATTGGTCTCCATCCTCCGGTACGCTTCGGAACGAGGAACATGATCGAATAAAAGCCCAGAGAAGACTGATCCTTGACTAAATGAATGGCCTTCTTCTGATGAAGAGATTGTATTTCTAACTGAATGGCGTCTAGACGATCTGATTCCCTTGGAACAGGAGTCCATATTGGAGTCGAGGTTAACGGAACTAACGATTGATGGATGAGCCAGTCCGGATCGTAGCCGTTTCTTATCCACTGACAAACTAAACAGTCGCGCACGACCTGTTCCCATTGGTTTAGGAATAGCTGAAGTCTGCCTCCGACGGAAGGAATCTGCACACAATCGTCGGTCAAGATTAGCCGATAAGACGCTAAATCGCTTGGGTGAAGATTCTCGACTCCATCTGTCTCCGAAGCCATCGGTAGTGGTTCCGCCGGAAACCCGTCAGGAACGAGGCCCACGGCCGCCCCGCGGCTTCTTGTGGTACGACGGTCCGGAACCGCCACCACGGCTATCCTTACGGTAGCCGCCTCGGCCCGAACCGCCACCCTTCCTGTCTTCCTCATACGGCCTCTTACTAGAGGACTTGTATGAGGACGAACGGCCAGGTCCTTGCGATCCGGATGACCTATGGCCATCACGGCCAGAAGGACGGAAGGGCGATCTAGGACGCTGCCTCTGCTGCTCCTGTCTATGCTGACGGTAGGACTGTTGCGGCCGAGTCCTCTTAGTCGACTTCCACGACTTGCCGACCACTTCTTGCTCCGCCACCATTGACGCAACCTTGGAGAGCGCTTGTCGTGCCGAGCCGCCGAACAAGCCTGGACCAATGAAGGGCGCAGAAGATAATGCAGCCCTCATTTCCGGTCCTGGTTCTACACAATCGAGAACCATTCTCCGTCGCTCTGCCAACGTTCTAGTGATTACCCTGGCCAGGCAATCCTGAGACAGGCGCATGGTGTCCCGAATAACTCCGGGAGCAGCCTCTGGCACCTGTCCGCCTTCCGCCGTGCAGTCCAGCATACCCTGCAAGACGGTACACCCGTGCGACAGCGCAGCCATGGCTGCCCTGGCCGCATCCTCAATGAGCGTAAGCTCATTGAACGGGTCTTTGTTGGTCTGCGAAACCAAGGGACGTGACCGCCCCTTAGCCTTCCCAGCCAACGGCCTATTCAGCGCCTCTCGTTCCGCAACGGAAAGCCGTGGAACTCGGGCATACTGATGATAGGCCAGCTCCGGAAAACGGACCCTACTCCTTATCCCCTTCGGGGCCTTTGGTAATGCATAGTCTGGCTGAACCAGACGGTATGCCGCAACCTCCAACATGTCAGAAGTCTGCGTATCCAATGGGAGTGTCGGCATGGCAGAAGAGCCACTTGACAGAGCGCTAGCCGCACGCTCTGACATCCGTTCCATCGCCGGATCGCGCTGAGATCCTAGATCAGATGCCAACCCGAGACGATTGGTCATCCATCCAAGGACCTGCACCCATTCAGCTTCGGTGCAGAAAACGGACTCGTCCATCAAAGAACTGCCGTTCTCATCCTCCCTCTCTCCCTTAGATGAGAGGGCCACCGACGATCCATGCTGGGCGTTACGATACGCGTCTCTGCCAGGACAGATCGCATCCATAACGCGACTACCGGTGTCTAGCGAATCGCCAGACACGGATTCCCCGCAATCCATCGGCTCCCGCACGGGATCCGGGACTACGACCGCCTTAACTACGGCTGGTACCGTCACTCCGATAGGAGCCGCACCTAAAGCCGCCGGGATACCAGCAGGAACCGCAAAACACGGCTCCGCCGGCATTGCCGGTTGCACAAATAGCGGATGGAATATGCCCGACGGAACGTCGACATCACCATCCGCCTGGCAAACCCGTACAAATCCCGAGGGCGACCCCTGGGACGTACTAGGCATTGCCGTCATCGAAAGATCCGGCATGCCGGAATCCTCCATTAGCAGCAGATCTTCCTCCTCTACCGTCGGCTCTTGAGCCAAGGACAGAGAAGGGGCAGGTGCATGCCCCTCAGCAGAACTAGCCGGACCACCTAACGGTTGTCCTGCACCAGCTTGCCTCACCGGGACCGTGGACTGCAACGAGTCAAACATCGCCTTGAACTGGGCCGCCCATACGCCCAGCGCTGAATCCATTCGTTCATTCAGACGACCTTCAAGTCCCATAAGAGACGCCTGCTGCACCTTCGCTGCCTTGTCCTTCGCGATCCTCTCCAGCCTCGCACGTCGATCCCTGTCAAACTCTGCCACCATTGCCGACGACCACTTCACGCACACATCACAAGGGCTGCCAACTTTACACTGAGCGCACGCCACACAGTGATGTCCCAAGTACTTCCGCTTCATGAACCTGTTGCACTTCTGGCACAACGTGTCCGGATTCTTAGGTTTCTGCGAACACAGAGAAAAATTAAAACGCTGCACATGACAAGCGATGACGAGCACACGCACAATCGACTTGATAGTTAAGATTTCTTAAACACATTAACTTTCTCTTAAATTAATGATAACCAAGTTCTTAGGCAGGAAATATTTGAAACTTTTTTGAGTGAAAATTTTTTAAAACACACAACTCAGCCTTTAACTAACGTTAAATAACCAAGGCTACATCGCCGATCGCTACAACACCCTCGACAATGAAGCGAAAGCTAAAAATCGGCGATAAACAGAGTGCATAGACACACCAAGCCAAAAGCGACATAATACATGGGCGCCGCCATCTTGGCCAAGGGCGCATCCATCTTTAGTCCGAGTCGCAAGAGAAAATTAACCGAGTACCCAAATTAAATAAAAAGTTAACGGGTACAGAAGCGACTCCAACAATGGCTAACATTTTAAAACAATGTGCCAATTTAAGGAAATTTCAAACAGTATTTACGGCACGAATGTATAAATTCTAGATTGATACAACCTGCCCCTGTGATGATTTTCCAAGTTCCTCCATGAAGCCACCGATGTAATCCTTCGTAACAACCGATAACCGCTTAAATTAACCAAAATTTGAGCACACTAAATTTGCGACTTTGACAAAGCGCAAAATAGACGAATCTGACTGTGATTGGGAATTGACTCGGTACCTGCGGCTATGGTATTCCCGGACACAGTAGGGGCAGGACCAGGAGAGTGCGGAGTTTTAATTGTTTATTTTGAGCTAGACTAGATAATAGACATTATCATAATAGTACATCTGGTAAGTATTATTCGAAGTAGAAACTGTGTACATTTATAAACAATTTTGGTGGACGATGTTGTTGTTTATGACACCAAGTTTGTTTAAAAATGAACAACAGTTCATCTTTCAATTTAATTTGAAAATTTAAAATTTTGACATCAGAGTGCAAAGAGTGTATGATAACGTCACAATCATTACGTCGCAAAGGGTTCCATATAGACATGGACATGGACATTTCGCACAAAAATCGCAAAAGCCATTTTGGCGGGATTATGATTGATCAAATGGATAATATCCGTTACCTGTCTCGCCAGTTAACAACAATTTCAATGAGTAAAGATTCCCGACTTGCTGAATATTTTGAAAACAATTTTACTGAAAGTTGTTGGTAATAGATCTAGTGGACGGTTGTGCAATGAAATTTAGCTTCCTAGTATGGCTAAGTTAAACATAACATTTGCATAATTGGACTTGAAAGTTTAGCCCGTTGACATATTTTGATGCTCAGTAAGAGAGGATAGAATTGTATAAATAATTTAACCGCTATTTTAGGGAGATACATGACTCTTGTTCATCCACAGGGAAGATTAACATTTTTTCAAAGTTCTTCACTGATTTTACTACAATGGATTTGGCAGAAATAAAACAAACAAATTTCTTTTCTCATATAATTAATTATTTATAATCACAACTTATCTCCCTTGGATAATAAATTAGCTACCAGCTAAAAGCTGACAAATGATGCTAAAGGAATCAATAGCGAAGTGATGTAATCCGTCACTCAAGTATCTGATGTCATAATCAATGGACCTTTCCGGTTTTAGCTATGCCCCGCCCATCTCTAGCTAAGCTCCACCGACACCTCGCTCATGTTGGGATCGATCGATCTCTGAACACCCTGACTATCGATCTCCAAAAAACTACACAGGTAAGCTGTTGAATATTTTGAAACTAATTTGACTGGTTGCTGTTGCTGCCTAGGGCAGCAACAGCGCCCAGTCAAATTAGTTTCGTCGGACTGTTTGAGATTTTACGACAGTTTATATGGAACCCTTTGTGATGTAATGATTGTGACGTCATCATACACACGCTGAGCTGATTATGATGTCATACGAGGTCATATGATGGATGGATACTCTGGAAAGGTGAATTACACCGCATTTTAGCTGACATCACAATCATTATGATGCATAGTAGCATCATGAAAATCGAAACGTCTGTCACTAGTGTATGAATTGTGTTTTTGATAAATTTACAATTTAAAGGAAACCGTACCTTATCTTATACTAACCATTCAGGCGAGAGAATTTGCCACACAATCCATCCCTGGCATTTTAGCTTTTTATCATGACGACGACGACGACGACGACGAAAGATACTCCGGCTTTAGTAACTAAATGTTGATACATATCTACAGCCTATGAAGGCTGTCATGATTTACTTTTCAACCAATCAAGAAAACCTAGCGTGTCTGCCTCGGTATGCACTCTCAGTCATAGAGGTGTCATCTATAGTTTGGCCGGGATTTTAACCCTTTAAAATATCTAAATTTGATCAAGAAAATTTAAATCTAAATATTTTCTTATTGAATGTCCATTTGCAGACAAAAGGAATTGAAAGTTTTACTACTGGAATTACTGGCGCAGTTATCGATCCAGTTATTCGTTGTAAATTTTCAAAATGAGTATTCTCTTGGGCTGCAAATGGGCATTCCTCAAGAGACGTGCAGAGACCGGTGTTGGCCGCCTTCGCTATGAAAGGGCTAATGGTCAAGTCGGCCAAAAACAACCATGACAGTGGTCTTGAGAAATGACCGCTTGCTAACCAAGACTTTGTAAATTTTAACAATTAGAATGAATGGCTCAATAAGCAAAATCCAGTCATTTCAGTGGTAAATTTTCACATTTACAATTAAACAAATGCATTCTATTGAATAATTTGAAACTAATTTGACTGACAGCTGTTTCTGACTATAAGCTCCCAGTCAAATTAGCTTCAAAATATTAAACAGCTTGTCTTGATATTTAGATTCTGGAAATCTACGTTTTAAAGATTCAACTGGATTCCAACACGCAGACAAAGTTGGCGAAGCGGAGCTAGAAATGGGCATAGCATAGCTAGAAATTGACACCTCTATTACCCACATACCTTCATCACTATCTAGTTGATGGGTTTGGCTTTTTATCTTCTTAGATTTCATCTTTCTACTGGCCTGTTTCTGTGACATCCCCATGTCTTCTTCATTTTGCGATGCGACATCTGCATTACTTTCAACTGCAGTAATCTCAGGTTTCTTCTTTCTTGTATATTTAAGCTTTGATTTAGTCAATGTTGTCTTGGTTATCAAATTCTCCTCTAATGTTGAATCCATATCGCCTGCATCTGACAGTACATCTGATGTAACTGTCGCCACAAGAGCGTCAGACTTTTTCATCCGTGTATAGTTGCGTTTTTGCTTAATAGGACTCTCAGTACATGCAGGTCCATCGGTCTTTTGATTTTCAATAGCCTCTTTTATGGCTCTGTCTTGGGAATCAGGATCCAATGTTGTTGGCAGTGTAGTTACTGATGTTTTCCGCTTAGGTTTTGTATCGTCATGCATAGGACTTTCTGGTGAATCTTGTTTCTTAGTTGTTTGATTTTCAACTGAACTCAAACTTTCATCAATATCCACATCTCGTAATACATCAGAGTAATCTGTTGCAGAAGGTGTCTTAATCCTTTTACTTCCAGAACACTTACGTTTTCTCATTGCAGGCTGCTCAGCTGATTCTAATTGTGTCTCAGTTTCGAGGCTTTCAATTGATGTTATAATCGCCTCATTATCGTCGCTTGCTAATACAGGGGGGTTGTTTGTTGCTGACCGAGTTTCAGACTTTTTCAGTACAGTACGTTTCTGTTTTTTCTCAGCAGGATCCTCAACTGTTTCTGGTTCTTTAGTAATGTGACTTGCCAGAATCTCTTCCGCATCATTAGACTCACTCGCTGATTTCTTCGTTTTCGGCCTTTTACGTTTTGGTTTGGTCTGATCCGCCGCTGATTCTGGCTTCTCAGTTGTCTGCATTTCAAGTGAGGTCACACTCTCTCCAATATCTATATCTGACGGGGCATCAGAGGCAATAATCGCTAAAGGTTCTATACCTTTTTTCCGTCTAGTATATTTATGCTTTGGCTTGGTCTGATCCTCTGTTGATTCTGGCTTCTTAGTTGCTTGGTTTTTAACGGATATTACACTTTCATTAACGTCTTCATCTAGTGCTACATCCGAGAAATTTGTTGCCAAAGACTTACGTTTTCTCTTGACAGACTGCTCAGTTGATTCTAATTGTGTCTCAGTTTCCAGGTTTTCAATTGATGTTATAATCTCATCATTATCGTCACTCGCTAATACACGGAGATTATTTATTGCTAACGGAGTATTAGACTTTATCCGTCTAGTGCGTTTTTGCATTTGTTTAGCAGCACACTCGGTTGATTCTGGCTCATTAGTCATGTGATTCTGCATATTGTCCACCACATCACTATCTGATTTCTTTTTTTTCTTTCTTCTACGCTTTGGCGTGGTCTGATTCTCTGATGATTCTAGCTTCTGAGTTGCCTGGTTTTCAGCAGATATTACACTTTCGTCAACCTCTTCATTTAGTGCTACATGTACATCGGAGAAATTTGTTGCCAAAGATCTACGTCTTCTCTTGGGAGGCTGCTCAGTTGATTTTTGTGTCTCAGATTCCGGATTTTCATCAATTGATGTCATAATATTATCATCATCATCATCATCACCACCACCATTTGCTGGTACATCAAGATCATTTGTTGCTGATAGAGTTTCAGACTTTTTACGTCTAGTACGTTTCTGCTTTTGCTTAGCAGCACTCTCAGCTGATTCAAGCTCATTAGTAATGTGATTCACCGGACTGTCCTCCGCGTCATCAGAAGCAGTCGCCGATATCTTCTTTTTGATCTTTTTACGCTTCGCCTTGGTCTGATCCTCTGGCTTCTCAGTCGCCGTGACTTCAAGTGAGGATACACCCTCATCATTATCTACATCTGACCATTCATCGGAGGAAATAATCGCTAAAGATTTCATGGCTTTTTTCCTCCTAGTATATTTACGCTTTGGCTTAACTGTATCCCAGTCCGAGTCAAGCTTTTCAATAGCATCGTTTTCAAATGATATTCCACTTTCGTCAATGTCATCACCTGGTATTGCGTTGGAGGTATTTGTCACCGAAGGAGTCTCAGACTTCTTTCTTTTAGTATATTTTCTCTTTGGTTTAGCACAGATTTCAGCTGATTTTGTTTCTTTAATAGCCAGGTTTTCCAGACTATCTCCACCTTGCGCTAAACTATCCGAAGCACTGACGGCTGCAGTAATTTTAAGCTTCTTCTTAACATATTTTCGCTTGGGTTTTGGGGGACCATCCGCTATTTTAGGTTTTACAGATTTCTTCTTCGCCTTGGGTACGTTATCTTTCTTTACGGCTTTCCTCTTCTTAATCTCATCTTCATCTGTGAAAGGATGCTCAAAATTTGACCAGTCAAAATTTCTTCCTTCACCTGCGAACAAAGCATAATTACAATAAACCATCTTCATGCTGAAGACAAATGCGCATTATCACAGGCAATTGATATATTAACCCATTAAAACTTATATCAGCCAAAAATGGCTTCTGCAGTGGCCTTGAGAAATGTCCTTTTGCAGACAAAGAGAAGACAATTTTTTAAAATTTACCACTGGAATGACTGGCTCAATAACCGAGCCAGTCATTCCAATGGTAAATTTTCAAAAAAGTCTTCTTTTCATCTGCAAAAGGACATTTTCTCTGAGAAAATTAAGATTTTCTTGAGCGAATTCGAGGTTTAAAGAGTTAACTCTTTAAGCCATAAAACTGCAGCATCTCAGTTTCATGACAACTATGCTGGAAAGCTGATGAATATTTTGAAAATAATTTGACAGGAGCTTGTTGCTTCCTTACAACAGTTTCCCGTTAAATTAGTTTCTAAATATTCAAAAGAATGTTCTTTACATTTTAACGATTTAGTTATGTATCTGATTCACAAGGGTTATGGATCAAACCAGCTAAATATTTTAAATATACATCTACTCAGAATATGTCAGGGGTTGAAATAAGAGCTCTGTATATACCCAAATGCAAAAATGGCACATGCTAGGTTTGTGCGATTATGTGATTGAATAAAAAATAACGATTATTTTTTTAATCGCGAATTTATACATGTATGATTAACCAAAAATGATGCTCGACTTTACAATCATCTAACAAGCTCGACTTAAAACATAAATATAGAAAGCTTATCAAAACACTTATCAACAAGAGGCCCAAGGGCCTATGACGCTCACCTGTACCATTTGCATTTAAATAGACATGATGGATAATTTCCGGAAAATCCAAGATGACCGCCAAAGAAAATGACCAATTTGAATTCTCATTTGATTTCCTAAAGCTTATCGTCATAGGATCATTCCACCCAAGTCTTGTTGAAATCTAGTCATTGATTAAGTAGTAGTACTGTTTTAAAGTTTTTGATTGAATCTGGTCAAAGCGTTAAGAAATGATTTGACGGACGGACGGATGGGAGGCGGACAACCGGCATGGCATAAGCTCACTTGACCGTTCGAGGTGGGTCACTATAAGGAAGCATACGTCCACGTTTGGGTCCAGTATGATTAACCGAAGATTAGATATAAACTGCTAAGTTCAGCTAAACGGAAACTGTTGTTGAGAAATAAGATTTTATTTTCAAGGTCACAGAGACCTTGACTTTGATCCCAAAATCATGGTGTCCTGCCATGTTATTATAATGAAGCATGTGTTCAAGTTTGGGTCCAGTATGATTAACCAAAGATGAGATATAAACCCAACGTTTTTACCAAGGTCACAGTGACCTTGACCTTTGACCTCAATGTTATTGTGGGGTGGCGGGTGCTTATAAGAAAGCAAGTCCAAGTTTGGGTCAGAAAGTTGAGATAAACAGAAAATGCTAATGTGGAAAAAGGCATGGTTTTTACCAAGGTCACAGTGACCTTGACCTTTTGACCACAAGCTCATTGTGAGATGCCATGTCATTATAAGGAAGCATGTTCCCAAGTTTGGGTCCAGTATGATTAACCAAACCTAAGACATAAACAGAAAAATTGAGCTAAACACAAAATGCTCAGTGAATGCATGTCCATTTACAGGCTAAGAGAAGACTATTTCTGAAAATGTATTATTGGAATACCTGGCTCGATGCTCGAGCCCGGCATTCCATTGATACATTTTCAGAAACAGTATTCTCTTGGGCTACAAATGGACATTTCTAAACACCATTGCAGCTTTCATCATTGATATGCCTTTGTTGTTGTCAGTGTAATTTGTAACCAGAATGATTAATTGATTAACCATGATTAGTCTTAAATAATCGATCGTGATTACTCAAAATAATAATCGCACAAGCCTAGCTGAAGCACACAAATTTGCAATCGTGGTGGGTGTACAGTATGCTATTATATCAATCTTTGTACATTTTCAAATTTTCGACACGTTTAAAATCTCATTTATAAATACAGTGTGTATTCTAAACAAAATTCTTATATTGACCTGTGCAATACAGTGCAGTACATGGCTATAGAATTCAGGTACCCGGCTTGTAAAATATGGTAATTATATTACGCAAGCAAAATATGTGGTGTGGCCAAAGTATGTAAATGTAATGTGTTAACCTTTGTCCATCTTTAACATACTGAACATTAACCCTTTGACAACGAAGACGGCCAAAACTGGCCTCCGCAGTTGTCTTGAGGAATGGCCATTTGTAGGCTAAGGAAGACTATTTTTGAAATTTACCACTGGAATGACTGGCCAGCCATTTCAGTGGTAAATTTTCAAAAATAGTCTTTTCTTAGCCCTTAAATTGACATTCAATAAGTGAATATTTTAATTTTTTGAACAAATTTAGTCTTTAACGGGTTAATTTTAGAATCAATAGTACTTGATCAAAATAGAGGATCTGAAACGAGGTCTCATTTAATATCACTATTATCAACCGAGTAAAAAATTATCACTTTGCACGAGTTTTAGCGAGGTTGACAATAGTGATATTAAATGGGACCAAGTTTCATATCCTTTTTATCATATAAACCAAAATTTTGAGAAATTTTTATATGATTTTTCATCCTTGATTTTCATGAAATAGACACCTTCATGAAATAGTCATCGTGGAGCCGATGTTGCTGTTTTAATTGGTCAATCTAAGTAGGTTTGCACGACAATGAGAATCTTTCGTTGAATAATATGAGTATGTTCATGTGGAAAAATATTAAACGAGCCGAAAGCTGTGTTTATATGATGTTACTTATTAAATTTGGTTGTTATGCAGAGCTCAGAAACATGTTTTCAGGACAAAAACAGAAACATGTCAGCTAGATTTTTAAATTTGATGTAAGAAATATTCTGTTGAATATTTGGACTTAATTTGATTGGAAGGAAGCCTTAGGCAGCAAGGGCTTCCAATCAAATTAAGTTCAAATATTCAACAGAATGTTTTATTTTGTTTTGGAAATATTCTTGGTTATATCTGAGCTGTACTGTAGTCTTGATATTAAATGCAAGCAAATTTGAAATGATGTGAACATTATTATACTCACGCAGAGCCTTCTCTACCAAAGCAGTATTGCATTTCTCTTCCTTCTTGAACTTCCTCTGCATTAAAAAGCAACAAGAAAATAACAACAATTATAAATGAGTAATTAATAACTATTTTTAATGACTTATATTGCACTCACTATTTACAATAGATTCAAAGAAATAGTAGCGAAGGGACTTTAATTGTAAAGGTAGTAGACAAACCTTCATTATGAATAATCCTTTTGCAAGCCAAGACATTAGTAGTTTTTATAACATACCACTGTATTGACTGACTGGTTATCGATCCAGGCATTCATATGGTCAATTTTCAGACTTCTTTTCGCCTGCAGATGGACATCACTAAACACCGCTGCAGTTGTTTTTGGCCTGCTTGATCATTAAGGGGTTAACGTATTGAGTCTACATGTTTACCTCTATTGTGTAAAGGACACTTAGTTCTATATTTAACGACCGGTTTTAAGGACTCTCAAAAACAGTGGCAATGTCAAAAACAATGTGACCCTCCGTAGAAAAGACCACCTGTCTATAATAACCACTTGTAACATCCCTACGGTGGTGTTTATAGATGGATTACATTGTATATTACTATATGTATATTAGCGGCATGAGTTATTATTAACCCTTTAATGGTCAAGTCGGCCAAAAGCGGCCTCTGTAATGGCCTTGTGTAATGACTATTTATAGACCAAGAGAATATAATTCTTTTAAATTTACCACTGGAATGACTGGCTCGATAACCGAGCCAGTCATTCCAGTGATAAATTAAAATTTTTTTTATTCTCTTGGCCTGTAAATACATTCAATAGGCTTCTATTTAAAATATATTAAAACTAGATTGATCGGTTGATTACGCGTCATCGCAAATCCCCCCATTCGCCGCTTTCAACTTTTGACACATCACGCAACCCACCCCGGAAGAGGAGCCAAATGTAAATGTAATTTTTCAATCCACAATTGATATGGGTAACTGACATATTTAATTTGGTTGAATTCCGCCCAACAGTCAGAGGAGATGCATTACACTCAATTTCTTTTACCTTTTGACCCCCACCCCTGGGGGTGTGGCCAAATGTAAATGTACTCATGTACTCTACATTGATATGGGTAATTCATGGACCAAATTTGGTTGAATTATGTCCAGCGGTTTTGGTCGAGATGCATTAAAATCAATTTCCGCAGGTTAAAATTTGACCTTTTGACAACCCCCCCCCCCCTCCCCTCCCACTCCCCCCCCCCCCAACCCCTGGGGGCGGAGCCAAATCTAAATGGCCTCTTGCACTCTGAAATCATATGGGTAACTGATATCAAATTTGGTTGAGTTCCTTCTAGCGATTACAACTGATTTGACCTTTTGACCCCTGCCACGACATCCTGGGGGGGGGGGGGGGGAGCCAAATCTAAATAATGTCTTGCAACACACATACCAAATTTGATTTAATTCCACCTAACGGTTTGGGAGGAGATAGCGTGACAGACAGATGGACAGCGAGATGGAGGCGATTACAATATCCCAGATGTTTTTTTAAAACGTGGGTATAATTATATTAAAATTTCACCATTAAAGGGTTAACTGTATTTTAAAACAGCCATCCAGCTTTAAGCTAGCATAGATTCTACTTTAGTCATATTGCAGTTGAAGGGGTCCAAAAAATGCATACAGCGTACAGTCCATATATAAAGTTATGTTTTAAAAAAACTAACAACAGAAACATATTGACATGTTGGTATAATTTTGAATACAATGTAATAAATGTTCTGTTGAATATTTTGAACATAATTCATGAATCCATTTCCTCACTCAATCATACATGTATGATGTCATAATCAACTACCCGACATGAATGATTTGATTAAGCCCGTCTTTATCGCCTAATAGTCCAACACGTTGTACGAATTGTATGTTTTTGCTATTTAAGAAACATGTTGTTGAATATTTTGAAACTAATTTGACTGGGCAATGTTGCTGCCAATATTCAAAAGCTTACCTGTATAGTTTTCGGGAAATTGATAGTCAGGGAGTTCAGAGATCGATCGATCCCAACACGAGCATGGTGTGGGTGGAGATTAGATACAGATGGGCAGGGCATAGCTAACACTGGAAAGGTGAATTGGATTGGAAGACATTGCTGCCTTCGGCGCCAGCAATGTTTGTCCAATCCAATTATGTTCAAAATATTCAACAGAGAGTACCGGCATGTTCTATTTTGTTTTAAAACCATGTTCCATATAAGTAATTTCTGAGCTACAGCTGTATGCTGTATACACATACTTATAACCCTTTACCGCGATGATCTTGACAAATGTTTACTGAGACACTCATATATAGACATTGGTGACGCATAAAGTTAAATTTGTTGGTGAATCCTGATAAGCAAGTTGGTAATAGATGGAATATATATTAGACATGACTATCTTCCTAGGAAGTTTGCTCCACATACAAGTTCAACATACCTTAATCTCAGGCCTTGTCCGGTTACGAAACATCCGGCTCATCAGTGCAAAATCCGTCCCAACCACCGCCAAGGCCATGTAAAACTTGATCGTCTCTGCAGAAAACAATATAATTATGATAGCATCTGATAACCATGAACAATCATTTTTCCGCTTCACTTATTCTATATTTTAAAATTCTAACATACATGTACATACCATCTAGAGCAGATCTCTAAAGCTTGGTCATGTTCTTGTTATTGGGGATGTGGACTTTAATTTCGTTTTACTACTCCTCATTCAGTTTTCATACAACCTCACTGAAACTTCACTCACCTATTCTAGGGATAACTCCTGACATTAGTACAGTAACAGATTTTCGATTCACTGCTTTGGTCGGATTTATTAGGGTGCCTCCACACTTAAATATTAAAATCACTACTTCTCCGTTAATGATACATGTAACTTGATCAAACTTGAGGGGATATTCTAGTGGTTCAAACTAATTTTTTTTTTCTCATAACAAATGACAATTTGCAGACAAGGAGAAGACTATATGTGAAAATTTATCACTAGATTGACTGTCTCGGTTCTCAAGCCAGTCATTCCAGTGGTAAATTTCATCTTGTCCGCAAATGGTCATTTCTCCAGACCACTGCAGAAGTCGTTTTTGGTTGATATGAGTGTTAAAGGGCTAATGGTAAAAAAATCCTAGTTTTTCCTTAGTCACTGTTCATTTTCAGGCCAAAAGAAGACCGTTAACCGAGTAAGTTATTCCAGTGGTAAATTTTCAAAAATACATGTAGAATCCTCTTGGACTGCAAATGGACATTCCCCGATACCACCTTGATCATTAAAGGGTTAAGATGACACAAGCTGGTTAAGGGGCAGTGGGTTTCCGTATTAAACATTTGGCATTTTCCCTTTCACAAAATTGCTGATTCCGTTTCACATCCGTTTTACAAACTTACATCATCTCAGCTGCATGTACACTTAACAAGAAGATCAGTACTGATCACATGTCCACCGACGGGTGTTGTTAGTAAAACAAATTTTTAAGATTCCTGCCTTTACAAAATTGCGTGTGTGTATATGGATGTGAATCTATAGTGGCTACAACACTACATACATAATGAGATGAGGCAGTGCAATCACAATCCATTGTAGAACACAATGCTAACATCTACTAAACTAATAGCACATGCATATAAAGCGGACAAGTAGTTTGTCAGCATTTATGAAATAACAAAATTAGCTACAGGTATTGAACGGAAACCAAATTTTCCTTGAATTCTATGTCATTCAAGGGGGATAACTCCATCACATCTGGACACGCGTTGCTGAAACGCAATCACCACCGAGGCCTCATCATAAGGAATCACTATACCAAATTTGAAATAAATCCACGCAGGCTAGCTAAAAGTATTGAACCGAAACCAAATTTTCCTTGAATTCTATGTCATTCAAGGGGGATAACTCCATCACATCTGGACGCGCGTCGCTGAAACGCTATCCCCACTGAGGCCTCGCCATAAGGAATCACTATACCAAATTTGAAATAAATCTATGTAGGCTAACTAAAGTTATCAAGTGGAAACCTAGTGACGGACGGACACACACACGGACGCCGCCTATTACTAGTGTCCCCGTCGACGGCCATCGGGGGACAATAAAGTCAATAAAACAGTCACATTTGTGTTGTGCATTGTGCTATTAGTATGCCCAGACACTGGCAGACAGTCCAGCGTTATGGTGGTGAAGATATGGGTGGATAAAAATTTACAAGTTTATATGAGTGTTTCATGTTCTGGAGGTAAATTCTTTCAAGCCGTTTATTTATGTTTGAATATCATTTTTTCATTTCAATTTACAAATGTTTTGCATCTGTTGATTTTCGTTTGAAAATCACTTTTCTGTTTCAAATTGTTGATTCTGTGAATTCTGTTATCGCTGAAAACCACTGCCCCTGGGGTTAAGGACCTTAAAACAAAGTTCAAACACTCAAGGATCTGCATAAACAGTGATATTAAATGTACAGTATGGTCCATACATACTGTTGAATATTTTGATAATTTGATTGAAAGCCATTGCCGATTAAGGCAACAATGGCTTCCAAGGAAATCAAGTACAAAATATTCAACCGAACATTTCTACATCATGTTGAGAATTGTACTAACTAAGATGTTTCCGTTTTTGTTTTGAATACTGCATGTTAATTTATTTATGAGCTCTACTATATATTCTCACCTCCAGGTCCCCATCTCTTCCGTGGTACTTTCTTACAAAATGTGGAGTATGTTACTGTGGAGTCCGTCTCATGGATCAATTCATCATCATCTGCCTCTTGCTCCACCAGTAACTTCGCACCCGCAAGGACAACACTACAAACACAACATGAGTAATGAGCGATTGTAGATTGTCCCCATTTACACTCATTTATAGATATCTTTTCAGATATTTTTTCTCATCACACAAAATCCAAGCTGGTCTCTGGAAAGGTTTTCCCAACAGTTATACTGCAGTCATTCCAGTGGTAAATTTCCAAAAATGGTCTCTCTTGGCCTGAAAAATGGAGATTTCCCAGGACCACTGCAGAGGCCGGCTTGACCATTAAAGGTGTACACCAAGTTTGGTTGAAATCAGGCCAATGGTTACTGACTAGTCTTAAACAATTTTTGGAAAGTTCCAGATGGCTGCCAGAAAGATTTATTGATCAAATTTCTCTATGCTACATGTAGTATTGGAATCTACCACCATAGAATCATTTGATGCAAGTTTTGTTGAAATCAGCTAAGAGGTTAATGACTTGAAGTCTCTTTATCCAATTGACAGACATCTTTGGAAAATTCAAGATGTCCGCTGGAAAATTTGCACAATTAAATTTCTCATTAGAAATGTTGAAGCATGTCGTTCTAGGGCCATTCAAGACAAATTTGGGTAAAATCAGGTTATTTTTTAAGGAAAGGATGTTTTGAATGATTTCTGAAAAACCTTTGAAAATCCAACAAAATTGACCATTCCAATTTCTGTATTACATACAAATTTGGAAGTCTATGGTCATATGATCCTTCCAGGCATGTTTGCATGAAATCGGCCAAGCTATTAATTAGTAGTATTTTAAAGCAAAAGTTGATAGATGGCATAATGACCATGGCATAAGCGTACGTTGAATGATCTCGTGTGCTAAAAATAGTCATGGCTTGAAAATGGACATTTACTGATAAAGAATGTTAATTACATTGTATCTTGACCAATACTGACCATATACATGTACATTACTAATGAGCTGCACAGTACAAGTTACTCATTAAGTTTTCATAAAAAAATTTCATTTCCCTTGCACCAATGTAGCTGGCCAGCTTCAGTAAACTTCCAACCCTTTCAGTCAAATTAATTTCAAAATATTCAAGTTTTCCTGTGTGGTTGCCTTGAAAATGAGATATGGGGACTTCATCCGTGAAATGGATACCACACCAATGACATAGAGACACACATACCTTGATTCATTGACGACAATCGAGCCATCAGGTCCAATCCTGACTTGAGGAACTGGCATCCCGTCATCATTGTCATCATCACTTTCTCCTGCACCACTTTTGTCCGCTTCATCCTTAGGCACATCAGCGTTAACGCTATCAGCCACAGTAGAGATACCACCCTCTACAGGCTTATCACAAGACTCTACAACAGGATCTAAAATATAAACAAGAGCGATACAAGATGGTAGACATGTTCCCTCACGTTCTTGTCACGATTTATCCGTTCAATGACTAATTTTGCTCCAGAAAATCCAAAATATTTACTCACTTAACCCTTTGAACTTAAAAAGGCCAGAATTCTGGCCATGAACATACCTATAATTATAGGCTGATGTCTTAAAAACAAGAGGCCCTGTATCACTCACCTGCAATTATTGGCCACTGGCACGAATGAACAAAACGAGATGACCACTGGAAAAATTTATCAATCACATTTCTGAGAAGCTCTAGTCAAGTTTTATTGAAATTGGCCCAGTGGTTAACAAGTTGTCTTGTTATGATTTTCTCAGAAATTGGCAGAAAATATGAGATGTCCACCAAATAAGCTAAATTTTGAATGATTTATGGCGGACATGTTGTTTTGACATATCTCCATGGAAGAAACTCTAACGGCCTTTAGTTCTTAACCATATCTACCAAATTTTGTCCCAACCCGTCCAGCGGTTCTGGAGGTCGTTTTCGTGAAAACTAGGTCATCCAAGATGGCCGTGGAACCACTTGGCCAATCAAGATCCCTTGACCAAATTTGGTTCAGCTATTAGAAGAACTGATATTTCATGAGTCTGAAATCGATTCCCCAAACGGTTTTGGAGATGACTTTTAGATGTTTATAAAAATCAGCCACAATCCAAGATGGCCACCGACCAAATTGGCCGATTGGCTTTGTTTGAATAAACATGGATCTCTATGCCCTAAGAATGCTTCCTGCCAAATATATTTTAAATCGGTCCTGTGGTTCTCGAGAAGACATTTTAAATTTCCCATTGCTTTAGTATTGCTTTTTCAGGCCAGGCAAGCTAGAAATTAAGCATACATTGTACACACATGGGTGCCGCGTTTTTTCGGCGTTTCAGGTATATGTACTCTCTTTCTGATGTTGTAATAACAGCCTTTCATGTATACATGTATAATCGAGCAAGTCATTCCAGTGGTAAATTGTCAAAGACTGCCTCTACTTTGCCTGCAAATAGGCATTTTACTAAACCATTCTAGGCCTTTTTTTGTGCTGAGAAGTCTACTAAATGGGTTAATAAGATGAAAATATTACACATACATGTATCAGCAAATGAACTACATATTGAATTTAAATTACCAATGGTAGCAGCAGCTGTAGACTCTTCAAGCCTTAAAGATTCATCATCATTCTGTGAGCCACTTTCTGCTACAACATTATCTTTAACCTCAGACTCAGACCCCGATTCTTTGATGCTGGTCACATCTGCAGGCTCCTCTGGCTTGGCAGGATCAATTGCTGTCTGTGGACCGCCCCTCAGAGTTTTCTTTGGATGATTATATCTGAAATGAGAAAGTATCTACGTGCAGATAATGAGGATGATGTAACCAACAGTGATCATGTCAACTCACTTTATTTTGTTCCATTTTGCATATACTGATGTTAGGATACATACGGTAAATCCTAAATATGGAGCAAGCGTAATCACAAGCCAGTCTTTCAAGTGGTAGAATTTCCAAATAGGCTTGCGCGATTACGTGATTAAATCAAAAATTGCGATTATGTTTTAAATCGTGAATTTATATGATTAAAAATTAAATAATCGAATAATCGTGAATATTTTCTATTGCATAAAATATTTCAAAACCTAACTTTCAATTAGTTTTACCTGCGCTTCGGTCATGAAAAATGACATTTTGCTTAGTGAATGTATGCCCATTTGCAGGGCTAGACAAGACTATTTTTGAAAATGTATTACTGGAATGCCAGTGATACATTTTCAAAAATAGTCTTCTCTTGCCCTGCAAATGGACTTTTCTAAACACCATTGCAATTTTCGTCATTGTAAGTCTTTTGTTGTCTTGGTAATTTGTATCCAAGCTGATTAATCGACTAATCATGATTATTTTTTAATAATCGATCGCGATCACTCAACGCAATAATTGCACAAGCCTATTTCCTACAGCATAGCTCAGAAATACCTTTAAAACAAGAGGCCCAAGGGGCCTGTATCGCCTACCAGGAATTATTGACCACTGGCATAACCGCACAAGATGACCATTGGAAAAATTTACTATTCTAATTTCTGTGAAGAAGGTTTAGTCAAGTTTTAATAAAATTGGCCCAGTGGTTAATAAATAGTCTTTTTATGATTTCCTCAGAAATTTGCTGAAAATACAAGACGTCCACCAAAAATGCAAATTGATTGATTCTTGGCGGGCATGTTTTTTGGATGTACTGTATCAACTTTTCATGGAAAACTTTAATGGTGTTTAGGCCCTAATCATATCTCCCAAATTTCGGCTAGATCTGTTAAGTACTTCTGGAGAAGTCGTTTTCATGAAAACTAGGCCATCTAAGATGGCTGCCGAATAATTTGGCCAAACAAGATCCCTTGAACAAATTTAGCTTAGCTCTTGACCTAGATGCTATTTCATGAGTTTTGAATCGATCCCCATAGCAGTTTCAGAGATTTTTAGACAGTGGTTCTTGAGAAGTTGACAGACGGACGACACGCATACACGGACGGATGACACGCACACACGATGGATGGTGGCCATGGTATAATCTCACTTGGCCTTTCAGGCCAGGTTAGCTAAAAATAAAAGGTACATGTACTCAATACTGTTGAATATTTTGAACATAATTGGATTGGAAAGCAGTCTTTCAATCCAACAATGTTCAAAATATTCAACAAAACATTGCTTACATCGTGGTCAACACTGTACTTACATGTGCTAACATGTTTATGTTTTTGGTTCGGAAACATTTTCATTCATTTATGAGCTGTACTGTACATACAGATATGACATGTAACAATGAACTTTATGTCTGATCGGATATGATGGACAGATAGCACAACAGTAACACAGGCACAACATACATAACATAACAATTTTAATTTGTCCTTACTGATCTATAAATCACCAATCTAATCACAAACATTTGCATAACCAAACTAAGGGTTACGCAACCATACAAAAACACGCAAATATTAGCTTTTCAATGTATACTAACATCATTGGATTGTTGCTGGGATTCCAAAATATCAGTTCACCCATCTTCATTTTGGTTTTGTCTGGTGGTTGGTCACGTGGCGCAGAAGCCAGAATCACTGTAGAAACACGTTTCTGTACTGGCAGTCGCTGGAGAGAATACAAGATTCATGTGTTTATAGCAGATATAAGTCAAGATTACATTTGTTATCAAAAGTATCAATCACAATTTAGCAAAAACTGGGATCATTTGGAATAAGATTTAACCCTTTAACCCACATATCAGCAAAACACGGCTTCTGCAGTGATCTTGAAAAATGTCCATTTGCAGACCAAGAAGACTATTTTTGAAAATTTACCACTGGAATGACTGGCTCGATAACCGAGCCAGTCATTCCAGTGATAAATTTTCAAAAACAGTCTTCTCTTGTTCTGCAAATGGACATTTTCTATTAGAGACTTGAATTTTCGTAAACAAATTCAGTGGTTTAATACTGAAGCCGGCTAAAAAAGGATTCTGCAGTGGTCACGAGAAATGCTTATTTGCAAACTAAGATATTTTATTTAACACTAAAATGACTGGCTTAATAACCTAGCCAGTAATTCCTGTGATAAGTATTCAAAAATAATCTTTTCTTGGTCTCCAAATTGACATTTTCTATGAGAAAATTAAAATTTTCTTGACAAATATGAGGATTAAAGGGTTACATTTACTTAACGAATTTGATGATTTTGATATTAACCCTTTTTATAGCCAATAGCACAAAAACTGGACATTGCAGTTGTTTTGAAAAACGGCCACATTCAGGCCAAAAGAAGACTATTTTTCACATTGTATCACTGGAATAACTGGCTCACTAAAGGAGCCAGTTATTCCAGTAGTGAATTTTGAAAATTTTGGCTTGCAAATAAACATTCAGTAAGCAAAAACTGATTTTCTTGACAAATCTTGACCACTAAAGGGTTAAATGTCAACCATATTTAGTTTAAGACATGTATTCATTATATAAACTATACTGAGGGCAATCTAACTTCTGTCAAATACATGTACTGTACGCTAAGAATGGATGGCATGGATGAAGGTAGTGGTCCACGAAATACTGGGAACAATGTATTCTGTAGGTAAACTCACAACAGGTAAACTGTGAAACATTTTATTGAAAGTCGAGCACATCTCCACTGTTATTTAATAGATAGTTTTCTCAGACATGTTATCGAGCCAGTCATTCCAGTGACAATTTAAAAAAGAAATAGTCTTCTCTTGGCCTGCAAATGCATGTACATTGTAGTGTTCAAGACCACTGCGGAGGCCAGTTTTGGCAAGCTTAGGAATTAACCCTTTAATGGTCTTGCTGGCCAAAACTGGCCTCTGATATGGCCCGGTGGAATGATCACTTACAGGCCGAGAGAATACTATTTTTGAAAATTTACCACTAGAATGACTGGCTCGATAATCGAGCCAGTCATTCCGGTGATGAATTTTCACAAATTGTATCCTCTTGGCCTGTAAATGGACATTCAATAGGCAGATATTTAAATTTTCTTGAACAAATTTGACCATTAAAGGCCTAATGGTGAATATCAACTCACATTATTCATATATCCATGTAACACATTCAATCAGCAACTATTTTCTTGAAGAACTTTTACTAGTAAATTTTGTCACTGTATGATTCTGCGACACAAGCTATCATCAATACACGTATTTAAAATCATCACTGTCATCATACATTGTAGTCATCACTTAACTATTAACTCATCATCACCATGACCATACATGTAGCAGAGAAGTTATTAACATTTTTCATCAGCATCATTTCCACCGTCATCATCATTGATCATCATCATATCATCATCAGCATTGAATATTGATCATCAATCATCATCATCTAAATGATAGTGGGCATTCATTTTAAACTCAGTACTGCTGGATTATAAAACACCGTTGAACAGCTTTTAGAATCAGTATTTTCAAAATAAACAGTAATGAAGTTTGTATTCATACAGTACATGTACATGCACAATGTACATCAACTAGTCATGCCATTTCATAGGCCACACAAATTTGAGATGATTGAAACAAACGTTCCCCTGGACGTTACCTGAATGTACATACATGTACCCAGGAAGAATTTTGCCATGAACACAGCTGACTACTGTTGTTCCGATTAATTGATTTGATCGATGATTGATTGGTTTGCATGTTCAACCAATCGATCGATCATGATTTCAGAAATCGATTTTGGTTGTTTATAAATTGACTCTATTAATATATTTTAACTGGTCAAGCTAGAAAATGAATACCTTTTGGAAAATAATTAAAATTTAATTGTTACAACTATATAGTATTACTCCTTGGTCAGACATTAATTCTTTCAGCACTAAAATAGTATGTTAATTTTAAAGCAACAATACCAATAATCTGTTGAATATTTTGAAACTTATTTAACTGGAAGCTGTTGCTGCCTAAGGCAGCAACAGCTTTCAGTCAAATTAGTTTCAAAATATTCAACAGATTATTTCCTAAATTATTAAGAAACTGTCATACCCGCTACTTGGTTTGAAAGGGGTAATTATCCTTGAATATTCTATAATTACTGCATTCAAAATGGATAGAAAATGAGATCCTGTTCTGATCACTCATTAATCATCATTGGTTAGTATATAAAACCCATTATCGATCACAAAAATAGTACCAATTCCCAACACTACAGCTAACCCATTTAAGACACATGTATACAATTTTTAAAACAACATGTACATACGTACATTAGCTCAATCACATGATCACAAGTACTGACCAGATACAAAATGTTTTTGATAATATCTAGAGTTTATAGTCTCGAGGGAGGGGGAGAGGAGAAGGGAGACCACCTGCTGGCTAATGGCTCTTTAACCATATGGTTAGTGCCTAGATACTCCCTGGTGTGGAGATGATATATATATATCCTTTATGCTTCTTTTTGGAATGGAGTGTTTATGTTAAGTCCGCCTGGATCCCATCTTAGAACCTGTGTAATGTAGTAAGAAACATGCTCCCTCCTAAGGTTATGTAGGGCTGTAATGCTCTTGAATCCTCAGTCCTTTTATTTCTCCTACGTAGGTGTTGGGAACATAAGGTTCTGAGCTATGAAAGTCTTTTTTGACATACCAGTACATGTAGTGCTCCACACTCCTCAGATTTTTTAGTCCTTTTTGTTTCCCTTACATATACCGTTAAAATTCGACTAAAGGATGCAGTTTTTTTGTCAAAATACATGTACTAGAAAGGGGTGTGCGTCCTATAATCGAGAACATTCCTTCCGCACATTTTTGGGTCAAAATTTTTCTTAAAAGGTCACAGATTATACCACGGAAATTGAACTAAATGTTACTCTAGACAATTCGCGCCACCTGAGGACTATGTTTAATGTATACTCCAAAACCACCAAGCGGAAGAGCAATTATTCAATTGGGGCGCCTAAATATTGCTTATTCTTTAATACATATCACTTATTACATCAAAATTAATCCAGAATTTGACATAAAATGGCGTCGAGAAAAGATACGTGTATAAATCACGTGATTCACCTTCAATCGCAAAAGATCTTTATTCTAATTAGAGCGAGTACTCGGATCTAAATATTCTGGACTCGGAAATTGCTATATATCATCATTGCGCGATAGGAACTGAATGTTCCCGTACCCGTTTGATAACCAACTCCTGTTAGCGCATAAGATTACACAGCGCCTCCAATCACAAAAAAGCTAGATAACCAACTCCTGTTAGCGCATAAGATCACACAGCGCCTCCAAACGCAAAAGAGCCATTACAATCTGTTTCTATCATGTGATTTCTATGTTTTCAAGGAGACATTTTATACCAAAATTAGATTGATTTTGATGTAATAAACAATCTTTATTGAAGATACATGATATTTATGCGGTCCTATTTAATAATTTCTCTTCCACCATGATAATTTTTAGTCATGCATTAAACAAAGCGCTGAGTGATGGTTATATTTTATATCACATATCGATTTTTTAAAGGTACGTTTTTTCTAAATTTAACAGCGTCTTATACTTGAATGTATACAAGTTTTTTGGGTGGATTTTGGTCAAATTTGGGACAGCGTCCTATATTCGAGGGCGGCCTTTAGTCGAGAAATTACCGTAAGCTGATAGGGGGAGATGGGGCGAGGTACATAAACATGTACTTATTGTTCCCTTCGTTTGATGCTTATTCTGTCATCTCTGTGAGAAGAATTAGCTGTGAAATGGAAGGAATAATTATCTCTGGTTGGAGATTGTCTGTATTGGCTGCTACCATAAATTGTTGATTAACCCTTTAACACTCATATCAGTCAAAAACGGTTTCTACAGTGATCTTGAGAAATGGTCATTTGCAGAACAGGAGACTATTTTTGAAAATTTACCACTGGAATGACTGGCTCGATAACCGAGCCAGTCATTCGTGGTAAATTTTCAAAAATGGTCGTCTCATGGTTTACAAGTTGACATCTTCATTGAGAAAATTTAAATTTTCTTGAACAAAGTTAAGGCTTAGAGTTAATTTAAACTGCTAAAACGTGATAAGCCATGAAGCTGATGTATACCTGATACTTACATGTATCTTCAGTTGGAGGATGAAAATCAGACCTACTCTGACTACCGTCCTCTAACTGATGGCAAACGTCACGTATACGTACATGGCGTGTCACTTTTACCAGTCATACCAGTATAAATGTACAGTAATATTAATTCTGGTAAATCTTTTTCCTCCCAGAAGCAGCAATGATTTCCAGGCGAATTATGGGCAATGAAAATTAGTTTCAACATATTCAACACAATATTTATTATGTTGTATATTTATATATTTGTGACAGACGTTTGTACCCAAACTCCTTAATCCAGTAATCACATTTATCTGTAAATAATTGATCGTGATCACTCAAAGCAATAATCGCACAAGCCTAGTGCAAGGATGAAGTTCAAATGGACTTTTCCAGTTTTAGCTATGCCCCATCCATCTCTACCTAAGCTCCACCCACACAACACTCCTGTTGGGATCGATCGATCGATCTCTGAACACACTGACTATCAATTTCCAGAAAATTATGCAGGTAAATTGTTGAATATTTTGAAACTATTTCGACTGGGTGTTGCTGCTGCCTATGGCAGCAACCGCGCCTCGCCCAGTCAAATTAGTTTCAGAATATTCAACAGCATGATTATGATGTCAGCATACACATCACTTAGTTGATGATGTCATATGATGGATGGATAAACTTGGAAAGGTGAATTGCTAAGTTAAGCCATCCTCCACGTTGTGTAGCGCTTGTCGAAAATACTCAACCGCCTTCCTGTATGGTTACCATGAACATGATGAAATAGATGAATTCAATCCGTCACTCCAGTATATGATGTCATAATTACGTCACATGTAGGTTGCCGTCATAATCAAAATTCGTAATGAACGATGCAGCTAAGTCTCTCATGAACTTTTAAAATCTGTCAGTTGTACGAATTGTGTCTACTATTTATTAAACAGTCTGATGAAAAGTTTGAAACTACACATGTAATTTGACTGGGCACAGGCATCAGCCAAATTAGTTTCAAAATGTTCAACATTATAGGTAGCTGCATAGTTATTTACCTTGAAATTGGAATTCTGGGAAGTCAAGGCTCTAAAAACAAGAGGCCAAAAGGGCCTGTATCGCTCACCTGCAACATAGGCATTTCAACTAGAAAGCCCATCAACAATAAGTAAAACCGTAAGGAGTTGAGCAGCATTGTAACAAGAAAACAAAGGCCATGTTTCTTTATGTATTAACTTCTTTTGAACAAACCTTAAAGGTGCATATTCACAGCAAAATTACTGAAAATAAAATTGTTTAAATTATATACTTTTAGAGGCTTAAACTGTGAGCCTATATGTAATGAAATGAAATAAATCTTAACTTATGATTTCATTCCATATAATGTAAATTAATATAATTTTTTAAGTTGCGAAATTGAAAGAGGCCCGGGCCTCTATTTCAATTTCGCAACTTAAAAGATTATATTAATTTATATGGAATGAAATCATCATATGGTAAGATTTATTTCGTTTTATTACATATAGGCTCACAGTTTAAGCCTCTAAAAGTATATAATTTAAACAATTTTATTTTCAGTAATTTTACTGTGGATATGTACCTTTAATGGCCCTTACTAACCTTTCTCCAAAATTTTGGCCCAATCTGTTCAGCGATTCTGGAGACAAAGTCATTTTCATGAAAACCAGGTCGTCCAAGATGACTGCTAAAGCATTATGGCTCAGCTAATTCCCTAGATAACCTGTCATGAGTTTTGAATCAATCACCCATGCAGATTTAGAAAAGAAGATTTGTAAAGGCATTTCAAAAATCCAAGATGGTTGCCAGGCAAATTACTGACCAGCGCCATTTTAACAAACGTGTATCTCTATGCCTTAAGTTTGCTTTCTGCCAAATATACTTGAAATTTCCTATTGCTTTAGTACATGGGAGTTTCTGGTTGGAAAATGATCCATGATGGTCGCTAAACCGTTTATCTGAGTTTCGAAAATACATATACTGTAGCAAATTTGAAATCAGAATACCCAAAAACATATAAACCCAAATTTCAGCCTCAAAATTCATAAAATAAAAAAATCCAATATGGCCACCAAACACGCTACATTTTGATTGGCCCACGGCAGCCATGTTTTTTGACGGATCAACTGCCATTGAACAAACTTTAATGGCGCTTATTCCCTAATCATATCTACCAAATTTTGGCCTGATCCCTTCAGCGGTTCTGGAGGTCATTTTCTGGAAAACTATGTCATCCAAGATGGCCGCGAACCATTTGGTCAATCAAGTCCTCTTGAACAAACTTGGCTTACCTCTTTCCCTAGATGATGTTTCATGAGTTTTGAATCGATTCTCCAAGCGGTTTCGTCGAAGATTTTTAAAGATGTTTCCTAAAATTGGCCGAAATCCAAGATGGCCACCGACCAAATTCGCAGATCGGCTTCGTTTGAACAAACTTGGATTGCTATGCCCTAAGGATGCTTCCTGCCAAACATAATTGAAATTGGCCCAGTGGTTCTTGAGAAGTTGTTTAAAGGAAAAGTTGACGGACGACGGATGGATGGTCGCTATGGCATAAGCTCACTTGGCTTTTCAGGACAGATGCTCTAAAAATCAGCCAAAATCCAAGATGGCCGCTGGCCACATTGGTCGATCGGCTTCATTTGAACAAATGAACCTCTATGCTCTAAGGATTGTTCCTGCCAAATATAACTGAAATTGGCCAGTGGTTCTAGAGAACAAGACATTTTAAATTTCCCATTGCTTTAGTATGGGAGCTTTTGGAGGGAAAATGATCCAAGATGGCCACCAAACCGTTTATCCGACAGCTTCGAAAATGGCAAATTTGAGATCAGAATACCCAAAAACATGCTACATTTTGATTGGTCCATGGTGGCCATGTTTTTTGCCGGATCAACTTCCCTTGCAAACTTTAATGTCCCTTAGTCCCTAATCATACCTGCTAAATTTCGGCCTGATCCCCTCAGGGGTTCTGGCGAAGAAGTCCTTTTCACTAAAACTAGGTCATCCAAGTTGGCCGCCGAAGCATTTGGCTAATCAAGTTACCTTGAACAAACTTGGTTCAGCTCTTGGCCTAGATGATATTTCATGAGTTTTGAATCGATCCCACAAAATTATGACATCATCCTACACACCGCTTAGCTGATTATGACGTCATATGATGACGGATACCCTGGAAAAGTGAATTATTATGATATGCACCACAGTTATTAGTTCCCTACCGGTAAAACAGGGGGGTCTATAGGTTTGCACCCCGTCTGTCCATCCGTCCATCTGTCGCAGTTTGTTTCCCACACTTTTTGTCACAGTCCTTCAAGATATTAAACTGAGAATTGGTATATTGCTTTGTTATGAGAAGTTACAGACCAAGTTCGAGTTTCAGGCATATGCATCAATTTTTGATGGAGTTATGCCAACCGTCGACTTAAGAAATACAAAAAATATCAGCTTTCCGCACTTTTTTTGCACTCCTTGAGATATTTAAGCGAAAATCGGTGCATCACTTTAGTATAAGGATTGAAAGAGCAAGTTCGAGTTTCAGACATTTTCATAAATTTTTCATGGAGTTATGCCCCCTTTCAACTTCTGAAATACGAAAAATATTAGTTTTCTGCACTTTTTTTCACACTCCAAAATATTTAAGGAAAAATCGGTACATCGCTTTAGTCTAAGGGGTTACAGAGCAAGTTCGAGTTTCAGACATTTGTCAATTTTTTATGGAGTTATTCCCCTTTTGTCTTATGAAATACGAAAAATATTAGTTTCCCGCACTTTTTTTTTTGCAGTCTTTCAAGATATTCTACTGAAAATTGCTACATTGCTTTGATATGAGAAGTTACAGACCAAGTTCGAGTTTCAGGGGTACATGTATGCGACAATTTTTGATGGAGTTATGGCCGCTTTCGACGAAATATATTAGCTTTCCGCACTTTTTTCGCAATCCTTCAAGATATTTAAGACAGACATTTTCATCGATTTTTCATGCAGTTATACCCCTTTCGACTTATGAAATACAAAAAATATTAGTTTTCCGCACTTTTTTCGCAGTCTTTCAAGATATTATACTGAGAACGGCTACATTGCTTTGTTATGAGAAATTACAAACCAAGTTTTGGTTTCAGGCGTTTGCGTCATTTTTTGATGGAGTTATGTCCCCTTTCGACATGAAATACAAACATATCAGCTTTCAAGACTTTTTCCTTCTCCTTCACCATATATAACTGAGACTTGGTTTATTGCTTTGTTATGAGAAGTTACAGATCAAGTTCGAGCTTCAGCTGCTTCTGTAAATTTTTAATGAAATTTTTGACTGTCAATCTCTAAAGATTTATATCACCAGGTAGGGGACATAGAATGCTTGTTTTCCCAAGTGATCAAAATTGTGTCATATTACATACAATATATGCATTTTAAGTTTATTGTCCCGCCTCAACCAAATTATTCGCTACAAAGATGTATTTGTACCTACCTTCATGACCGTAGGCAGTTTTACCGGTGACGGGGTAGAGTCAGAGCTAGTGATGGACGGAGTAGGACTTGTGGTGACTGTACGTGGCGATGATACAAGCGTCTTATCCACATTACTAGGCCCGGCTGGTGATGCCTGTCCATTTATACCAGAACTAGAGTCAAATAGTATGCTACAAAAATACAAACAAACATGTACATGCATGTAAGCTGTTTGAATAATGTCCTTTCAGTGCTAATTATACAGTTCCATTTTTAGCAATGTTCCTCCCATCTCTAGCTAAGCTCCACCCACACCTCGCTCGTGCTTGGATCGATCGATCTCTGAACTCCCTGATTATCGATCTCAAGAAAACTATACAGGTAAGCTGTTGAATATTTTGAAACTAATTTGACTGGGTGCTGTTGCTGCCTAAGGCAGCAACAGCACCCAAGTCAAATTAGTTTCAAAATATTCAACAGCATGTTTCTTAAATAGCAAAGAATTACAAAGACATACAATTCATACAACATGTCGGAGTCTGAGATTTGGTGACGGTCTATATGGAACCCTTTGTGATGTAATGATTGTGACGTCCTCATACACACGCTGAGCTGATTATGTCAGATGATGGGTGGATACTCTGCAAAGGTGAATTACATCAAACATAGTCAGTCTTCTCTTGTTCTGCAAAAGGACCTTCCTCAACCCCTACACAGAAGCCACATGTATTTCTTGACCATTAACCAGTTAACACTCAAGTCGGCCAAAAATTCCTTCTGCTGTGGTCTTGGGAAACGCCTATTTGAAGACAAATAAAAGAATATTTTTGAAAATTTACCACTGGAATCAGCCCAGTAGTTCTTGAGAAGTCGTCGTTTAAAGGAAAAGTTGACGGATGGACAACGGACACATGACGGGCGGTTGCCACGGCATAAGCTCACTTGGCCTTCAGGTCAGGTGAGCTATGTAAAAATAAAAAATTTAAATCAGTATATAAATCAATCCCAACATGTGAAATGAGTGGGCGGAGCTTAGTTAGACATGCAGCTAAAAGTGGATTTATCAATGGACATTTCCAGTTTTAGCTACATGTATGCCATGCCCATCTCTATCTATATCTATTCACACCACGCTTGTGTTGGGATCAATTGATCCCTGAACTCCCAGACTATTAATTTCCAGAAAACTATGCAGGTAAACGGTTGAATATTTTGAAACTAAAAAGACATGGAAAATATTCACAAAGTCCAAAACTGTGAAACGGTGGGGCAAAATTACCCAAAATCAAATTAGTAATGGCACAGATTGCATCCTGACACGGTCTAGATAAAAATTGACCAATCAAAATTCTGTATACAAGTTCTGAAGCCTACATGTAGCTCAATAGGGTCCTTCAAGTTAAATTAAGTTGAAATTCGCCAAGCTTTTAATGAGTAGTGTTTTGACCCAAAACTTGAACGATTTAAAGCAAAAGTTGACGGACGGATGGACAGTCGCTATGGCAAGTGAGTTAAAAATAGGGAAAAATTAAAATCATTTTGATTATGATGGCGACTGGATACGATGGCATGTAGAACAAATCTGTAAAATCTTATAGATTGGATAGGCAGGCCTGTGATAAATTAAATCTCCATTGAAAAACTAAGATTTACCCAATTCTTGCTCCAGCAGCTACACTCCGCGCATCATTTGGATCACAATGTCGAGCCCTCTTCCAGTTTATGTAGAGCCAGGGCTAGAAATAAGAATTGTGTTCTACCTGCACAAAGTGAATCTAACATAAGGATTTTGTCTGCACAGCAAAAGATCTACATGCACATAAATGATTCCTTTCACCTGACACCTATCAATTCTCTATATCTCAGTTTCAATACAGTAGAACTGTTGTATATTTTGAAATTAATTGGATTGGAAGCAGTTGCTGCCTTAGGCAGCAATGCCTTCCAGTCAAATTAATTTCAAAATATTCAAAAGAATAAGTTTTATATCTTAAAGAACTTCCTTTTTTCATGGATTTGTCGGAGATGGTTATCATTATAGCTTATCGGCCAGAAATGTGCATACACCCTGTGCACCGAGTATTACAAATTTACCTGCACCAGCCATTTTTTAGCCGCACTGTGCATGTAAAAGGGCCTTATTTCGACCCCTGTATAGAGCTCAATATGAATAGTCTTCTATTGGCCTGCAAATGGACATTTACACGTACCATATGTACTATACAAAAATTACAAGTTTCTTAACAAATTCTGATCATTAAAGATGTACGGTTATATTATTCGCAATGATATAAATGATAATTATAATATATTACCTATTATTTTGTCGTCTTGATGTTGCTGACGTCAGATTCGGCCTCGCTTTAGCAAATCTGTTCCTGATCCCACCATTTCCCTCAGATAAAACCGACGCTGAACTGGTGCTAGCAACAACAGGTTTATATCCATGTATTTCTTTATTTTCTGAATCAGAGGCATCTTTATCGAGGTCAAATACAATCGCTCGGGCAGTTTGAAGCTTCTCTGTTATCGGAGGGGCAACAGTATTATTCTCCTGGTCACGCAGCTCATCACCAGCAGGTTGTATGAGAATATCTTCAACAGCTGCCTTCACTGGTTTTGATACTGCAAATGCCCCGGTACTCGTAACGCAATCATCTGATTTTGAAGTTTTATTATTAGAAACAACCTCATCTATACCGCCACTATCTTGCTTAGTTAGTCTACGTATACATGTACCGCTTTCAGGTAATGCAGGCAATTCATTCTGGAGATGGTCTGTTGTTTTGTTCAATGTACACTCAATGGAATCACTGGATGTACTATCTTTGATGGCAACAGATGCCTCAGCATTATGATTTCCCCGCTCATCCAATGGTTTCACAGACACAGGCGGGGTAACAACATTAGCAACATTATTAGCACTATCAATAGCAGGTGTAACAGTTGTTATAGGCAGAGTCTCAGTGCCTTGTGCTACCTTTACTGAAGGTAGACCTAAACTACTTGTAGGTCCAGTAGTACTTGGTGCGCTTCTCGGAGTACGTGCCGCAAAATTCGGCCGTATCTGAATTCTTGCACGCCGCATTCTTTCACTAGTATGAAACCATCACAAACTACCTGTAAAATCAAAAGCATACTTTTATAAGCATAATAATAATATATAATATACATACATGTATATATATATATATAAAATGTTGAATACTTGAAACATTAACCTTGTGAATCCGTAAGCCCAAATATAAAGAACAAGAATAATAATGAGTAGCATTTTGACAATTTCCGGTAAATTTTTCATAAAATCAAAGATTTTCACACACAAAAATTTACCAATCAACATTCTGTATACAATTTTGAAAATCATTAGGGTCTTTCCACCCAAATTAGGTTTAGATCTGCCAAGCGGTTAATGAGGAGTAGCGGTTTTAAACAAAAGTTAACAGATGACATTTGACCTTTGGACCGCAATGTCATCGTGAGATGCAGTGTCATTATTATAAGGAAGCATGTGCCCAAGTTGGGGTCCAGTATGATTAACCAAACTTGAGATATAAACAGAAAACACAAATTGGACGCCGCCGCCGCCAGACGATGTCCAGCGTATCGTAATACATGTAGCTCGTTTTACTTCATAGTCGCGCTAAAAATTACAATGCAAGAACAATTCTGTTGAATAATTTTAGGCTAATTTGACTGGTCCAAGCTACAGGTTCGTGTCAAATTAGTTTCAACGTATTTGATCAACAGGTTAACCCTTTCAACAATAAATCTCCCATACAATATCTTATTTTCAAGGCAACTATGTAGAACTGTTGAATATTTTGAAATTAATTTGACTGGAAGCCGTCGCTGCCATAGCAGACTGCTCCCTTAGGCAGCAACAGCTTCCAGTCAAATTAATTTCAAAATATTCAACCGAGTAAGCTTTATGTCATAAAGAACTTAATTTTCTAAAGATTTATCGGTGAAAGGGTTATCTGTAGTTACATGAATACCTTGGAATTTAGATTCTGAGAATTCAAGGTTCCGAGGGCTAAAAGCCAGGTCAACCAAAAGCTAGGAATTAACCACTGATCCAGTGATCCGTATGCCTTTTTCGCATACGGATCAGTATCGGATCACTGTTTTATGACAGTAACTGATCTGGCTGGATCACTGTGTTTCAGTAGGACTAGTTTTAGAACATAATTCAGACAGGATTTACTGGTTACTTTGACAACCAGTTGGTGCAATCTGTGGTGTTTTAACTGTTTAGTGGTCAAGCCGACCAAAAATAGCCTGTATAGTGGTCTTGAGAAATGTCCATTTGCAGGCCAACAGAATACTATTTTTGAAAATTTACCATTAGAATGACTGGCTCGATAAACGAGCCAGTCATTCCAATGGTAAATTTTCAAAAATAGTATTCTCTTGGCCTGCAAATGGACATTATGTAAATAAACTGTTTGACTTATTGATGATTAATCCTTACCACTCGGTGTCAAAATTTTTTATTTCAAATTATATTAAAAGATAATTAACTGGTGTTAATTTTTCCAACAAATTTGGTGGAAGATGGTGCTGTCATAGACAGAATGTACACCAGTTTCTTTGCTATTGACACAGTAAAAGACAGAATATCAGTGTGCTAATGGTTAAATGATTAATTATCCTAATATGATGTAAATTGTGTATTCAGAACTAGGGCTGCACGATTATTCACTTTTCATAATCGCGATCATCTAAGAAAAATAATCGCGATCATCCGATTAATCATGAACTATATTAACTACGTCAATGCTGCTTAGAGGACGTTATTATGCTACTGCAGATTGTAAGACTATGGGTTAGGCACATGGGTATGCATACATGGACAGAATACGCCAGTTGCTGATTGCAAACAAAGGAATGTATCAAGATTTTTCCAGACGGAAAACGGAAGGTAACGTATTTCGTTTAATTTTAGCTTATGCTCTAATAGAAGTCCACCCCCTAACTTTGACATATGAGCTCCAATGATTTCTTAGCAGTTTCAAAACGGCAAAACTCTGTATTAGAAGCCCACCCGCGTGTATAAAAATAACACTCGTGTCACAGGGTGTGTCGACTTAAGACAGATCTCTGCCCTGATACATTTCCGGCCCCTCTAGAAGTCAATACAGGCCTCGGATTTGTAAATCTCGACCACCTATTAGATTAATACTAATAGTAGGCCACGTATGTTCAAGATATAATAAAGTTTATTACACACGTTTGTAGTTAAAATGCGCTTAAAACAGTCTTGGCGTGTTTAAATAGCTTCCTTATAAATATATTGTAGGCCAAATTTGTGTACCAAACAAGTACGGGAGAAAATGTGCATCAATTGTGTAACGCCGATCAACATTAAATGATCCAAATTGAATTATTACGAACGACAATATAGCCAGCTTCTTAAGTTGGCGAGCCAGTGGATCTTTTGCGATAGGAGGCGGCGTGTTCTCGCGAGATATTATACGCTAACGGGTGTTTATCAAACGGGTATCCGTTATTCAGATCAGTATAATACGCAGTTCCTATCGCGCAATGATAATATATAGAAATTCCCGAGTTCCGAGTCCCCGATTACAGAATATTTATATCCGAGTACTCGCTCTAAAATAAACTTCAATTGGAGGCGAATCACGTGATTTGTATTTTGTTCGTGACGCCATTTTATATCAAATTGTGGATTAATTTTTTTGTAACAAACGACCTTTATTAAAGGATACGCAATATTTAGGCGCTCAAATCAAATAATTTCACTTCCCCGGGGATGTTTTGAGGTATACATTAAACATAGGCATAGGCGGTGAGAATTATTATGTGAGAAAATGTGTTGAATTTCCGTGGTATCAGTTATTTTTTTGGGAAAACCGTTAGCGCATAACTATTCAGAGAATTGGGAACGCGGGATAAGCGTGTGTGATTACAACAACAATGACAAATAGCGACCAAGTGAACAATCTTTATTCATCTAACACTAATCCTGAGTCAATACAAACAAATCAGTTATTTATTTATTTAGTTTATTTAATCATTCACACATTCGGCTGATAGCCGGATGTTTGTTTCCATGCTTGGTAACGCGAGCAGAGTTTCACAAGCGTAAAAGTGTCTTGCCAAAAATTTCAACATGGCGATTATACGATTATTTGATTTTATAATCGTCCACGATCATTTTGAATTATATAATCGCGATTAATCGAATAATCGAAAAATCGTGCAACCCTATTCAGAACCCAATTTTATTTTCTGTGCACTGTGTGCAGTACTACAGTTTTGACAGCATGGATCAGTACAAAATTCCAGGAATCTGTGAAATTTCAGGTGTGCCGATCCGTATGCATCATGAATAAAAACAAGTTAATTTCTAGACCCGCATACCCTCTGTAACGGCCTTCAGAATGTCCACTTTTAGGCCAATAGAGTAATTTTTTAAAGTAACAACTGGAATGCAGGAACAAACCAGGATTTCAAAAATTATTAGCCAATAGATTAGTGGCTAATTACCCTTTTTCTTATGAAAATCTGAAATATTTTATCCAATGTTTTCCAATGTCTACTACGATCCATCACCATCGGGTAACCCTTTCAACTGAACGCTAGAGACATGTACTAGATGCAAGATTATGTTGTATATTTTCAAACTAATTTGCCAGGAAGCTGTTGCTGCTTATGGCAGGTTCCAACTACATGTGTGCTTTTAATCTGGGATATAATTAGGTTTTCAGGGTTTACTTGGTCACAATAAAGACATAATATAAGTACTAATTACATAAATAGTCATCTGAGATGGTCTTCACAGTTAATTTTAATGATTCTCTACTTAGAAATTATGTATAATAATATGATTTTAATCATTAGCCAAATATTTAGCCAATCATGCTTTCTATTAGCCAGATCTCAAGTTTATTAGCGTTTTGCGAATGGGCAGCTCGGACCCTGGAATGGTTGGCCCAATAACAAGAGAAAGTCAACCAAATGGTAAATTTTCAAAAGTAGACTTCCATTAGCCTGCAAATGAAGATTTCTCAAGACAACCAGAGGGGAAGTTTTGAATGACTTGACCATTAAAGGGTGGAGGAAAAACCACATTTTGTCATATTTCTATCGGAATGTCCAAAAAGAAATATGCTTCTTGCACAGCAAAAACCCCAAAGCTGTATCCCTTTCTTGTGAAAAAGGTTGAATTAGTATGTAGATCTATACAGTATCTGTAGCATACTGTAGCAGGGACAGATATGGCTTTTGCAAAGCTCTAGCCAATAGATCAATAGTCAAATACCATTTTTGTTAGCCAAATAGTAAATATTTTATCCACATCTTTACTTCAATGTCACTTATGAATGTGATTGCAGTCAGTCATCATCATTAACACCATCAATTTTACAGTCCACTACTGTATCGGGAGCTCAGTTGTTAATACACTCTGATAGGAGTCAGTTGTCAGATGTAGTCTCAATAACCTAAATGCCATTCACGTTTCCTGGCTCGTCATGCCTTAAACCTTTAAAGAAGAAACAGTATGATATTTTATGTGATCACTGTGGTGTTTGGATCCATCTGGCCTGTAACAAACTAAGGTAATCTGATTATAAAAACCTAGAAAATAATGATGAGCCATGCATCAATTGCAATAGTACCCTTTTCCCATTTAATCACTATTCTGATGACACTGACTTCATGATGACAATACTAGGTATCAACAATGACTATGACCACACATATCTGACTACACAACTCCTAAACCCCCTTCAAACTAAACAAATTCTACACGCCAACTATATCTGATGATGATCAGGACAACGAAGAAATCACCATACCTGGACCTGAATGTGAATACATGCTACAGAAGGAATTTAATGATGCTATAATCAGGGACAGTGTAACTTCATCTTTCTCTTTTATCCATGTTAATACCCGGTCTACCTTGAGGAACATTGACAAACTAACCACCTTTTTAGACAACAACACCCATCAATTTAATATTATTGGTGTTACTGAGACTGGCTAATACCTAATTCACCGACTACCTTAATTAACCATCAACACTATTCACTTATTGAAAAGCACCGAAAAACTAAGACAGGCGGAGGTATAGGTATCTACATAAAAGATCAGGGGTCGATCTTAACTTTTTATGTCACTAGTCCGTTGGACTAGTGATTTTGAAAATAGACTAGTCCACAGATAAAAGCACTAGTCCCGTTAAAGGAGGTTCTTACATACCGCACAATACATATCCTATGGTACTCACATTTCCCGCCAAAGTTTTTAGTACCCTTATCGCTTGATTTGATATTGCATAATTCGTTTGGAACCGCTATCAATTCTTTTAGCGCTATAAAATTATACTGTACACGGAACCAGGCACCACATGTAATTTGTTGTGTAGTTCCAGTAATCGGCAAATCATGCGCATGAATACAAATGTGCAGTCATGTTAAATAAAATCAAGCGCAATGTTTCAAAGCAAAAATAGTGCAAGCCTAAGTTCAAACATCCATACTGAAATTTCCTATACATTTCCTATGTGACTTTTTTGCCCACATAAATGTGGGTAGCTCGAAAACCATTGGGCAGATCAAAAACAAAAACAATAGCAATAAAGATCCCACTGGGTACCAGAGTTGTCCAAGTTTGAAGTTGATCGGATGAAAACTGTAGGAGGAGATAGTTCCAGAAAATTGTTACCGAGAAAAAGAAAGAAGGATCTGGTAAGAAAACAATAATCTGTGAGCCCTATGAGCATGCAGATTAATAACGACATAATATTACATAGTACACCTGTGGCCCCGATATACAAATGTATATCAGAAATTGTGTTGACTATATAGGCATCAATGCGGCGACGCTATTAATATGTTGTAACCAATAATTTTATATTTGGTGTTCTGTTTTGCACGTACGCTTCTACAGATTGACAAACTATATATATATGCGTGCGTGCATGCGTAGGCATACATTCTATCATTGCCGATTTTACGCGTGTTTGTTCAGCCGTGTCGTTAGCGCAGAGCTTGCTTCCGCTTTGTTCGACGGCACAAGTTTAACAATAATAATATTAGTAGTAATAATAAATAGCAATATAGTGGTAACAGTACAGGGGCCGAGATATACATGACCGAGGCCGACATCGATTACTAAGGGGCCGGAAATGTATCGGGGCCGAAATCGGTATACACCATATTTGTAAGGGGTCCATCACTTTACAGGCATTGCCTTGGATGGACTGCATGTAGTATCTGTTTACATGTACATAAATCGTGAAATAAATAATATTGAACTTAGTCTCATGTCTAAAGTGTGCAGATGATGGATACTACCTGATGGCAGCTAAGGCTGAGTGGCATGGCTGACGGCGTGGGCTCACGCTACGTTAACGTTCAAGTTCAAGATTATTTATTTTGATATAGAATATACATTTACAGTTTCACAACAGGTAGTCCACCAAAGGCAGAGCCTATGTGGCGGTGGACCCCTACATATAACATATAACATATAACAACAACAGTATAGGACATGAGTCTGAGAATACTGAATACATACGGTTAACATGTTATAGTCCTATATATACATATAGTTAACTGTCTCGCTGCCAAGCCTCTGCAGTCTACATTTTCCATGGAGCCTAACTCAGGGTATGCTGAATACCTCTAAAACAATTTGACCGAACGTTATCATCTCAGATCTGTGACATCCCGATGTGGTAAATGGTGATGGTAATTAATTTACCAAATAAATATAAAAAATAGTAGCGGGCAAGTCGCTGAGAGTTAGAGAGATGACAGCCTCGCCGGTTCTCCTATAAAGGAGGTTAAGATAAGTTAGTTTAAGTTACAAGTTAACGAAAACTGGTAACGAATAACACTAAAACGATATCAGTAGTCATACACAGCATTTTAGGTTATACTGACTTAAGTGTCTCAATAAGGATATGTGTGTGAACACAATCCAGATAATGTATATTTATGTGTCAATCTGTATGACGGCATATTTCGACATCAAAACGTTTTGCATCGTCAACTTTGGACTTCAACACAGATATTAAATCAGTAGACAGCGCTTCAGTAGAGCGCATTGTGTCGGGAGCTCAGTTGTGAATACGCTCTGTCAAGTCATCAGCTAACGAATAACCGTGGCACGTAAAACAGTATATGCACTTATGGGTGCAGGCCTTCATGGGACAAATGCACTTAACTCGAAAGTCTCTAACCACCTAAATATTTTTGTCATTCCACGTACACCTTATCTATGGTCTTGATACAATACAACTAACAACGAAGGACATGGCTCAACCGGACAAGCTCCATAAACAACTGTTACGGCAAATCCAACACCTTCAAAACAGAACAGCAGATGATGCAGTATACTTGATGCTCTGACAAATCCCAGTCCATGGAGAAGTACATAAACACATGCTCACTGCTTTCGGTAATATCATCAGGGACCATGGATCCATTAAATATAACATTTCGGTAAGGCAACTGGCCACAAAAACAAAGACATCCCACAGCTGGTTCACAGCCGTTGCCGGAATCCTTCAGCAGTACAATCTTCCAGATGCACACGATTTCCTTGAGCATCCACCGAGTAAGGAATCGTGGAAAGGAACAGTAACATGTGCCGTCAACATCTACTGGGAAAATAAACTTAAAGCTGATGCTCTGACAAAGACTTCGCTAAGATTCCTGAACATTAAAAACCTGTCAGTGGGAAAAGTGCACCTTGTATAGGACGGTGCTGGTTACGAATGCCTCTCCATCACCAAAGCATCAATTAAATGCAGATTGCTCCTCGGCACATGCACCATACCAGCAATTAAAAGCAGATTTAACCAACACAACGTGAAGGTGGATTGCCCATTGTGTAAAGATGGCACAGAAGACCGAATATATTTCATCTCTAGATGGAATCCCTTCACCTCAGATAGGAAAAACTGCTAAAGGACGCCAGAGTAGACGAAAGAACTACATCAATGATGCTAAATCAAATGGAACAATTAATGTTCACCCAACTCGTACTGAACTGCTCAGGAGTTTCCTATTTACCGCAGCCTCTCATACCATATCTAGAAAGCCTGGGTAGGGGCCTTTGCCTTGCACCGTGAAAGGACATTACTGCAGAAACAACTGAGTACTGAAATACCTACTACTACAATTACTACCGTGTTGGATCTACTCAGTTCCCAGTAGGCCTACACTCTGTTTTATACATTTACTGACATTTTGGCCATGAAGACATTACCATATTTTCAATACAGAAGTAAACCTTACAATGCAATCCCGATATATACGTACGTGTGTTGTCGACCTACAAGAGCAATATTATCGAACGTGTGCTGATCATAGAAGAAACAATTACACTGTTTCAGTGGTTCTCCAGCGGAGGAATACACATAATCATCATCATTGGCTAGGCTAAAGTTCCTTTAATATTATCGAGGTACTCCGCTTACCCCATTTACATATTCGAACACCTGAGAGGTTAATCAGATAACGGTATCACGTGGTACAAATTCTACTCGATTAGTCATGGGGTGAGTTCAGGAAGGCAAATGTTCGGCGAACGTTCACCTATTTATGTTCGCCATGCATGGCAAAATATCTTCGCCTTGCTGAACTGGTTATTGTCACACTTAGCTTCGACGAACATTCTTTTATACGATGGCACGTGATATTCTTTAGAGTTAACTTTTTGTCATATTTGATGCATTATGACGTTATACTTATTCCATCATAATGGATATCAGGGTCTCGAGAAACAATCCACAAGCATACACATATTTTGTGAAGACTAACATAATACACCAACACTAAGTAATCAGAGGACATATAGCCATGTGGGTAAAAAGGACAGAACACAACAGGTAGCAGTAGAAGGTCAAATATCTTCAGCTGGAAAAGTAACATTAAGGGTTCCACAAGGATCAGTCCTGGGTCCAACACTTTTCCTTAATATTTATGTAAATGATCTGTGTGATGGAATCATCTGCACAGTGCGCCTGTTTGCTGATGATACGGTGCTGTCCAAGGAAGTAAATAGTCAGACAGACGCCGCCAGCTTACAATCGGATCTCGATAATTTGGGACAATGGGAGAAAAATTGACAAGTGGAATTTAATGTAGGCAAGTGTAACAGCTTAACCGTCACAAATCGTAGGAAACCAATCAAGACAGAATACCAAATGCATGGTCACACCTTGGAACATGTGAGTGACACCAAGTACCTCAGCATGACATTTACAAATGATCTCATGTGGAAAAAACATATACAATCCATCACAGCCAAAGCTAACCGGGCAAGTGCCTTTGAATACAGGAACTTAAAGGGCTGCTCAGCCAAAATACAGAAACTGTGCTACAAGGGACAAACAATTGAGAGCTTCAAAAGCTGTCTTAAGGGATGGAGCTCCTAATCAGTACATACCATATGCCAACAGCTTTCAATTTTTAACTGTAAATAACTGATTTTAATAAATTGTCCGAATTTTTAATCCATCTTGTACATCACATCCGTTCTGCAATGATATCCAAATTGGATCCCTGCAGTATGCCGAAGAAGAAGAAGAATACTACGGTCGGTAAGAATGCATTTGGTGTGCATTATTTATGGTTAAATTGTCAATCAACGTGATTCAATTGACGATGCTGTATATTTGCCGCCATCTTGGTTTTCATGGCAAACAATGGCGAATCACCTATAAAGTTGTTCACCTCACCACAAAATGCGAACATTCGGCGAATAGCCCATTCAGAATGGCGAATGTACCACATGAGGTAACAATTGTTTGGCGAACGGAAAATATTTGCGCTCCTGAATGGGGCCCTGCTCCAAGTGAGAGCAAGAGTGTGAGCATGCGTAGATAGGTAAAGCATCCACGTGATACCTATGATTGGAGTACCTCAATAACATATCCGAACTCAGCCTAGGTTGGCAAAACCATTGTGCCACACATGCTTGGAATTCCAATCCAAAGAGCTGGGTTCGACCGTGCATTCAGGCATGTTATCAAGGTATAAGAACCTGTGCCTTTCCATACATCATTCAAATGACATGTCCTTCGGAGGGGTTGCAAAGGCATCAGTCCCGCCTCGTGTGGTGTCTGTGCCAAGGGGCTGTAAAAGAACTTCCTCTAAGTGTCAAGTCATGTATCGAGAGCTCAGTTGTGAATCCCCTCTGCCGTGATCCCAACCCACTAGTGTCGCCAATTCGGACCTCTCGACACCCGACGCAGCACGACCACATCGCTACAAGCTTCAGCCGCCAACCACTCATGGGAACAGGGCTGACCATCACCCAAGTGATGATGTCTGAGGCCGCTCATCAAGCTTCACATCGGAGCAGCTCGCTGACGGCAGTCACTCTCGCTGCAAGACCCCGTCATCCACTCCTCTGGCTACACATTTAACCAGTCTCTCGGTTCCCCATGTCATCCTCATCAAGTGTGTGTGTGTGTGTGTGTGTGTGTGTGTGTGTGTGTGTGTGTGTGTGTGTGTGTGTGTGCGCGTGTGGTGTGGTGTGTGTGTGTGTGTGTGTGTGTGTGTGTGTGTGTGTGTATATATATATATATATATATATATATATATATATATATATATATATATATATATATATATATATATATATATATATATATATATATATATATATATATATATATATATACACCTGTGCAAAAGTTAAGCACCACCCTATTTTTACGCACATGCGAGGGTATATTCATGTGCTATGAAGAAAGCAATAGCATAAACATTTATGTACCCATCCATCTTAGTGCAAGAGGTAATAATCCAACTAGAGGAATGCTGATTATGATGGTGGGGAAACACTGTATGTTTTTGTTTGAACTTGAAAACGAGGCCTGAATATGGTTACGTTGACACAACTGACAACTATTGCCCTACAGTTGACACACGTGGCTAGATTGTCATTAATGGTGTCTGAAAACGAAGTTTAACATCTGTGCACGAGTTTGAGACTGTCATTATTAATACCGGGTATATCCACCTTGTGCCTGGATGACGGCCTGGACACGACGTCTCATGCTGGTCACCAACCGACTGATACGCCATTGTGGTATTCGTTGCCATTCAAGATGGAGTGCGTCTGTTAATTCCTGTAGGTTCTGCACAGGAGGATCCCTCCTTCTCACCATGTTTCCCAGAATGTCCCAGATATGCTCAATAGGGTTCCTGTCAGGGCTCCTTGCTGGCCATGGTAGGGTTTCGATAGCATTCTGGCGGAGGTATTCATGCACAGCTCTAGCACGATGTGGTCGGGCGTTGTCATCCATGAATATAGGGTGGGTTCCAGGTGCATGATTTACAAAATGAGGGACCACAACTCTATCCAGTATGGAATCTTGATATCTTTGTCCATTTAGTGTTCCAGGTACAGTCAACAGATCCAGCTTACAATCAAATGAGATGCACCCCCATATCATAACGGAACCTCCACCAAATGGAACTTCTTCCATGATGTTACGTTGGTCGTACGCCGTGCGTCTGGACTTCCAACCACGAGTTCGACCATCTGTGGCATGAAGCAGGAACCGACTTTCATCGGACCAGTGTACCCGTCTCCAGGATCTCATGTTCCAGTGTCTTCTTTCGTTGCACCACCTCAGACGCTCCTCTTTGTGGTGTGCAGTGAGGAGAGGACGTCTGACAGGTCTCCTAGCTTTCATGCCAGCAGCATACAGTCTCCTTTTGACGGTAGACATTGACACTCTATTGCGCGTTTCCCATTGCTGGCTGAGCACTCTGCTGTTGGTGAATGGAGATCTCCTAACAAGGCGTACTAGGGCTCGATCATCACGGGCAGTAGTCTTCTTCGGTCTTCCAGATCTAGGCCTGTCCTTCACCTCGTTAGTTTGCCCATGTTTTGCAATCAAACGACTGATTACAGTATGGTTAATGTTCAGCTGTCTGCCAATCTCTCTGCATGACATACCAGTGGTATGCATGCCTATGATTTGCCATTTCACACGATCACTTAACCTTCGTCTTGCCATAGCGGTTCACAATCAAGAGCTAATTCTCTCTGTACAAATAAACCACGGTCATGAACACAAAATTCCTAATCTTGTCGCCTAAATCTGTATGTAATGTTCTACACCTCAAACTGGACTTTTACATAACTGAACACGTGTGCTGTTTCCCGCCACGCACGGACATCAAGCGGCGTGAAGTCATGCATGCATGTGCATTTCGTACTTGGAATTATGTCAGCTAACGCGGGGACAAAAAGTATGGCAGCCTAGTTGTACCATCATGTTTCTACGTTCTATTGTTTTTGCTGGTGCTTAACTTTTGCACAGGTGTTTATATATATATATATATATATATATATATATATATATATATATATATATATATATATATATATATATATATATATATATATATATATATATATATATATATATGCACGTGTTTATAGATCGATGTACAATGGCCACACAACCATACGCTTTTTTTTAATGATAGCTGGTATATTAAAAAAGCGTATGGTTTTGTGGCAATTGTACATCGATCACGTAAATTTAATGTCATGCATACCATCTAAGTCTTACTCAAGCTTGATGATAAGTACATGCATATTGTTGCATAGAACCGTTTAATTTAAGTTTAAATGTTAGCATGTACATATGTTTATAATTTGTTCATTATGAGTTTAATCGAGGGTCATAGCAGACTCCGGTGCACAAACAGACATTTTGTTATTAAAAAATTATGACCACCACAAGCCCTAAGTGGTATTAGCCCATCATACCACACCGTAATCACCAGCAACACCGACACCTCCGCCACTGCCAGATGATATATGTTATTATTTTGACTCAAACAACTCTTGAATGGTTTTTGCATTTAAAAGGAAAGGCGTGCCAATTAAAAAGAACGTCGTTTAATCATCCGAGACCGAAAGGCTGAATTCTAAAACTCATTTCTAATCTAAAGGGATGCTAATCTCATCCCAAATGTTGTATTGCACCAATAGATTACCGTTTATGGATTCCATATCATGCCTATCCTGTCACATTCCCATATCTGTATCACAATTATCTGCTGTGTAATATCGCGTAAACTTTGAATAGTGATCGCCACCATGTTGTCTCCTCAAGGGAGAGTGTGCGATGCCATGTAAGTGTCAATGTATTACATTCTTTATTATGTAATATTCATCCAGTTGAATATTTTGAAACTAATTTGACTGGAAGTTGTTACTGCCTATGACAGCAACAACTTCCAGTTAAATTAGTTTCAAAATATTCAACAGCTTACCTGTATGATTGCCTTTATACCGCATTGCCAAACGATAGATGGCACTTCGATGACTGAGAGCATATATCGAGGCAGACACGCTAGGTATTTTCTGATTGGTTGAAAAGTAAATCATGACAGCCATCATAGGCTGTAGAAATATATCATCATTAGGTTATAAACCCTGAATATCTTTACGTTGTCGGCATGATAACAAGCTAAACTGTCAGGGACGGATAATGGGTGGAAAATTTTATGACATGGATGGTTAGTATAAGATAAGGTGAGATTTCCTTTAAGGGATGGGAAAAGGGAAATAACAAATGATGTTTATTGGTAAATTCATACAATATTAAATAAACTACCGTCGGTTAAATAAAATGGAAATTAATAGGGATTATTTGAGAAACAGTATTTACTAAATCTAGGAGTGCTTAACTTAGAGCCAATTAGTAACCGAGCCGGTGATTCGCACTCCGCCGTGTGTCAACTGTGTGCGCGTGTATACGGCGTAGGCCTACCTGAATATAACAAAAGCACACCTGAATATAGTTTTGTAAGCGGTATCAATAGTATTCGCTATAGGCGCCGATGTACGGTGATTAACTAGCTACTGCTAATTCACTATTGATCCTTTTGAAAACGTTATATTTGAAAGACACTTTCTGATGGAAGTAACAAGTTTCGGTCAAAATAATTTCAAAATACACTGCTGGTTTCCAAAGTCGCTATATCATCCCCACTGAATATTTCAAAATGTGTGTGACTGAATGTAGTCGGGCGCATCCCGCATCATCCGGATCGAGTCTCGGGAAACAACAGCTTTCAGTCAAATTGTTTTAAAACTAGACAGTATTTTACCTGCAGGAAGTGGTGGCTAATCAGCCTGAAGCGAATATAACTGGGCTTATATGAACGGCTATAGAGGGTATTCTTTATTCGCTCTGCATACACCAGAGCGCATAGGTCCAGCTGCGTCACTAATTGGTTCCAGCAAGAGTGACATAAATGGTATTTAGCTGCTTTTTTTCTAATTATATTCTGATTTATTTTTGTTTTTTTACGGGGGTGGTGGGGGGGGGGAGGGGGCTATGGGTTGATTATTATATAAAACTTTCATTCAAGAGCATGTGTTAGTTCCCTGATCCTTTCCTTTAATAAAGCTTATGTTGAATATTTTGAAACTAGTTTGACTAGGAACTGTTGATGGCTGTGGTAGCACGATCCTCGGGTCAAATTAATTGTCCACTGTTAACTGGCATAGTTACATTGAAGGTGAGATTTAGGGAATCCAGGATTCAATGGATTAATAACTAATAAGTAATAAAATAGTTGAAGCGATTCAGCATCGAAGTTTTCGGTGTATATGGGAGACAAATAAGTATAATTTCGCCAACATTTTCAAATTGCAGCACGGAGTTACCTCCCTGTAGCTATACGCATAACTCAATACAATACAGATTACAAGACTCGTTATTTAAATTTAGCAAATAAATTTGGACATTTTCACTATTTTTGTTGTCCTGCTGTATTATTACTAATACTAATTCTAATACACAAATTCTGGTCACGTCACACGTTTGTTATTATATGACCTTGAAGGACCTGAGTGTAAATAAAGTGTACTTTAATTTGTTATTTATCGTGAATCCGACCACCACCACCAACACCACAGCTGCCGGCGCCACCGCCGCTGCTGCCGGCGCCACCGCGGCTGCCGGCGAGCTCTGCCACCATCATCGATGACGACAATAGAAAAAGGAGGGATCCGATCTGTTACACAAACATATGGTGTCATACTCATTTACGTCACATATAGGCTGGCGTCACGCTATATAGTGACGTATCTAGTTCCGTCACGAACATTGAAAAGTCCGCCAAGTGTACGATTTGTATGTTCTTGGCGGAGTTAATATTTAATAAACATTCTGTTGAATATTTTGAAACTAATTTGATTGGGAGATGGTGTTGTCATAGCAACAACAGGCCCCAGTTAAATTATTTTGAAAATATTCAACAGTTTTGGCATTCCTGTATTGTTCCGTTCAACGTAAATAAATCGATCCCGCCACGCGTAAAACGCGGGCGGAACTTAGACAATGCCGAACTTAGGGGCACTGTGCAAAGTTTCTGAAATTCTTACCTGGCCCCTCGGCATTGCCATTAGAACCGAGTGAAAGCCAGGGTCCAGTTTCAACCGTAATTCTGCGGGGCCCTGATGTCAGAGATCTGTGAGATCTGGCCACGTCAATAGTATACAGTACAGCTGAGAAATACATTATCATGTTTCAAACACAAAAAAAGATATTGTTGAATATTTTGAACATAATTGGATTAGAAGACATCGCGGCCTTAAGCAGCAATGTCTTCCAATCTAATTATATTCAAAATATTCAACAGAACATATTTCATCGTGTTCAAAGTTGTTTTCTTTTGGACAAATTTTGACTTATTTATGAGTTGTACTATATGTGTGGCGTCGATGCGTGTAACAAGAAGACCCTGGAAATTTGTGGCGCCTGTGAAAATTCAGTTTCAGTTTCAGTTTTCTGTAATTCACTCAGGCCATAACTAATGGCATATGACGGCAACATTTAGGTTACAGATTTTGGCGATAGAGGTATTATAATTTTTTACAATTCTTGTTCACATACGGTAGCAAAAGGCTCCAATTACGGACAACATCGCGTAATCATTTGAGCCTGAAAGGCCAAATTCTAAAACGCATTTCCAATTTAACAGAGCTTATGTTGAATATTTTGAAACTAATTTGACTGGGAGCTTGTGATGCCTCTGGGAGAGCCTCTTGTCAGTGATTTCAAGATATTCTACTGTTAACCCTTTCACCTACAAATCCTTGAAAAATAAGTTCTTTTCAATTTGTAGCATATTCTGTTGAATATTTTGAAATTAATGTGCATGGAAGCCATCGGCTGCCTTAGGCAGCAATGGTTTCCAGTCACATTAGTTTCAAAATATATCTTCACCGTGAGATTTTGGGAATTAAGGATTGGATTAATCCTTTGAAACCGAAAGGGCAAACACATCAAAATCATTTACGATTTAATAATTATTCTGTTGAGTATTTTGAAACTAATTTGATTGGAAGGGCTGATGCGATTCGCGAATTCGTTCATGGGAGACAAATCATGATAATTTAGCCAACATTTTCAAATTGCAGCATAGTTACCTCCCTGTCGCTGTACGCGTTACAATTTCAAATTGCGGCACAGAGTTACTTCCCTGTACACATTACAAGACTCCGAAATAGATTCAGGTTGAGCTTATTTATTGGCACAAACTCTTTTGCGTGAAGTTATAGCTAAACATGAAGGCTACACAGACATAATATAGATTACAAGACACACAGTATGGATAAGTGAACAATTATAATTTTAAAATGTGAATATATCAATATGAATAATATAGGAAATGTTCAATATTTTTGTCGTAATATAATGGTGTATTATTACTACATACCAAAATTTTATACACAAATTTCGGCCCAATCACACATGTTTGTTATTATTTGTTATTTTTCTTGAAACTCTTGAGCGTAAGAATTTCTCAATTTAGGGAAGCATTATATTTACGAAGCAATCCAATTCATGAATCGATTTCCTCAGTCAATCATATGACGTCATAATCAACTAAGTGTAGGATGACGTCATAATCATTACACCATGAATGACTCAATTTAGTCCGTCTAAAAATTTGTTTTAAACGCGTCAGGTCTTTGCTTTTTAATAAACAGCTTACCAGAAAATCTTAATAGAAAATAAAATAAAAAACTGAAGAATACTCCATGCAGGTTTCAGCGTATAAATCTGAAAGAATTTAATTGACCACCACCACCACCACAGCCGCTGCCGTCATCCATGTCGCCATCACTAACGATGCCACCAGACAATGGAGGTATCAGACCTGACGTTCGGTTATATGACGTCATACTCAATTACGTCACAATACATAGTGACGTATCAAGTTCCGGCATGGACATTGAAATGTCCATCAAGTGTACGAATTGTATGTCTCAACGGATTTAATAATTTTAAATGGCAGCAACAACATGCCCCAGTTAAATTAGTTTCAAAATATTCAACAGCTCGGAGCTGTCCTGTATAGTTACCTTGAAATTGAGATTGCGGTACTTCAGCGATCAAGGTCAATAAATCGACCACAGCGTAAAACATGTGCGGAGCTTGGCTAGAAATGGGCGGAGCATACCTAGAAATCGGTCCCTCATTTGGTTCTGGGTTAGAAAAACAAGACAAAATGACGCCTGCCATGTCAGAATTTTTATGGGGCAGAGAGTCCGAGAACTTGGGGCTTTGGACCGCCATTACATAGCGTAAGCTGCGTTCATCTTGACTGAGGACGTCATTTTTAAAACGGGCATCATCATTCGCCTTTCAGCATAGCCAATGATCTAGCACAAGCTAGACAGGTCAGCGTGCATACAGCAGCACACACGTTCACAAGACAGGTCAGCGTGCATACAGCAGTACACACGTTCACAAGACAGGTCAGCGTGCATACAGCAGTACACACGTTCACAAGACAGGTCAGCGTGCATACAGCAGTACACACGTTCACTAGACAGGTCAGCGTGCATACAGCAGTACACACGTTCACTAGACAGGTCAGCGTGCATACAGCAGTACACACGTTCACTAGACAGATCAGCGTGCATACAGCAGTACACACGTTCACAAGACAGGTCAGCGTGCATACAGCAGTACACACGTTCACTAGACAAGTCAGCGTGCATACAGCAGTACACACGTTCACAAGACAGGTCAGCGTGCATACAGCAGTACACACGTTCACTAGTTCACAAGACAGGTCAGCGTGCATACAGCAGTACACACGTTCACAAGACAGGTCAGCGTGCATACAGCAGTACACACGTTCACTAGACAGGTCAGCGTGCATACAGCAGTACACACGTTCACAAGACAGGTCAGCGTGCATACAGCAGTACACACGTTCACAAGACAGGTCAGCGTGCGTACAGCAGTACACACGTTCACAAGACAGGTCAGCGTGCGTACATCAGTACACACGTTCACAAGACAGGTCAGCGTGCGTACAGCAGTACACACGTTCACAAGACAGGTCAGCGTGCGTACAGCAGTACACACGTTCACAAGACAGGTTAGCGTGCGTACAGCAGTACACACGTTCACAAGACAGGTCAGCGTGCGTACAGCAGTACACACGTTCACAAGACAGGTCAGCGTGCGTACAGCAGTACACACGTTCACAAGACAGGTCAGCGTGCGTACAGCAGTACACACGTTCACAAGACAGGTCAGCGTGCGTACAGCAGTACACACGTTTACAATTATTGTTTATTGTGACTTATGCGCTTCTTTTTCAAATAAACAACGATGCAATCTATTCTGAATGACAACGACGCAAAAAGCTACAAACAAGTTATTATAGTAAATATTTTTGAGGTCATAATCATGATACTAGCTCGAATCAACAACAATAATACAACTCGAGGTTCGTGGTGTCGCACAAACCCCCAAGTTAGGGTAAGCGTGTCCTACTTGCAATTTATTGATCCCGACAATTTTGACATTATGACTAATAATTGTGAATACCCTGAGGCCGTACTGCGCAATTATCAGCCCAGTAACCTGCGGTATCGGCGTACATTCTTCACACATTTTATGCCCAATGTTTTGAGAGGGACCGGGCTGCTCCAGACACTTCATGCATAGCGCCACTGATCACACGATGACCAGTGATTCCTTGAGACAGATCACCATCGTCCACATGACAACGACCTGACGTAAAACCTTTAACCCGAAATGACAAACTCAAAAAATCATTTGCAATTTAAAAATTATTCTGTTGAATATTTTGAAACTAATTTGACCGGAAGCTGTTGCTGTTGCTGGCTAAAGTGACCACCAATACCACAGATGGTTATCCGCGGAGGTTTGGCGCCAAGAAAAGGAATAAGAAAAGACATAGTTTGTTTAATAAGTAATATTTAGTGCATGGCTTGTGTGGAGAGAGAGAGAGAGAGCGAGAGAGACAGAGAGAGAGAGAGAGAGAGAGAGAGAGAGAGAGAGATAGTGCGCGTGTGAACATATCCGCTTTGACAACTCTCTAAATAATACATCTACATCTCTAACTCATTCACCTACCGCCGCCATATATATATATATATATATATATATATATATATATATATATATATCTCCTCACTCCGGGTGCGTGATCTTGAGGTGTCTATCTTGCGATGTTGTTCCGGAGATAGTGTGCGTGTGAGTGGGCTATAAGCTTTGAGCCAATCAACAAACAACACGTTATGTCATCGTGATATTTACAAGGTGTTTACGTAATGAACGACAGCGTTCAATAGTGCAAATATCTTTGTATGTATATTAGTCATGGCCCCTATGCACTTTGTCATGAAAGCAAGTTGGATGTCTTCGGGATACCTTAAGTAACAATAAAAAGCATGTTGGTAGTCTGTGAATTTGTTCAGATGGTAGTTATGAATTTGTATCTAACTCACCATGGTTGAAACAAGGATACGCATCCATGCCGGTACATCTATATGTGTGTATGCAGTATATCCAACCAAATTATTGCTGAATTCGAATCGAACTTAGTGGACGAGTTGTACATGGGACAATGATGAATGAATGGATCCCATTTTGTTATGGATTCTGACATGGGTAAATATTTCAGATTTCTTGTAATGATTCTATTACAATAACACCATTGCGTGATGGTGTCAAAAGTCATATTTTTCGCGAATTATCCAGAAATAGTTTATGAAATGCATATATTATGTGAATATTCATGAGAGAATAAAAACACAGCAATCAATGTAACCATAGCCATTGATATGGGTCCATTAAATGTTTAATAATCTGAAAGTGACGTCACAGAGCTCACCCGACAAATTACAATTTTGAGAAAAATGTAACTGTTCACTAGTGTAAGGCCATATATCAGTTCACATCTTTTGATGGATAGCTATGCGAATAACATACATTTGTATGCAGTTTATGGAACAGAAGATTACATAAAGATAGTGATTAAAGGCTATTTACATTGACTTTATTCAACTAAAACAACCAATTGCTCAACACATAATTTTGACAAGTACTTTACAATAGGACCAATTCCTATGACAACATTATAGTCGTCATCATCTCTTTCTACCAAGTCATCCTCCACATCTTCACCACGTACCAGACTATTCTCCTCGCCGTTTTCATATTCCCCCCCCCCCCCTCCCCATGTCCAACAGGCGCATCTTGCTGTTTCGCATCTAGTCTTGGTGCAGCCACACTTGACTAAATGGAGAACAGACTTTGACACTAGAAGTTGCGTTGTCATGACTGGAACCCACATTTCAGCTTATAATTTCCATCCGTACCCAATTGTCATTGTGGGCTCGCTTGATTAACATGTAGTGCATCGTGAGGAGGTGGAAGCTTTTCTGATTCTGATTGCTTCTTCTTAAGCAGTGACCACCTCAACCTCTCCACCTTTAAGATCTGAGTTTGAGGCAAGTAAGTACAAGGTGCAAATGAAATGCTCGATAGCTGCACACGTGTCATCATCACTAGGAATTAATATTTGGCCAAAGCATGTAAGTGCCAGTATTATATCATCATTGGGTTCTTCCAAACGCCTCCAGAACACAAGCTTTCCCTTTCCAGCAAAGCTCCTTGTATTGTCGGGACCACTGATGGCATGGAGTCCAGGTAATGCTGTTATATTGTTCTGTCCAAGTGCTTCATGTATGGGCTTCATTGGAATTGTTTGGTGCCTCTGACCAGTACCAGTTACAAAGTGTGTGTCCTTGCATAATTCCGGATATCGTCGAAAAGCCAAGACGAAAACGTCAGTATCTGGTCATATAAAGCTGATCCCACAAACCGTTGCATCTTTCGCGTTCAGTAGTATCTTTGTATCAACTTCTTCCTGATTACTTTGTAAGTAGCTCATGTTCCTATGCATTTATCTGTACTGACAATCCAATGCCACATCCACGTGCTTATTATTTACACGTGCTTTCTCCAGCACCTTCTCAGCCAGGTAGCAGGTCAATTCCATTTTTGTCTGTCCGACAGGAGTCGTATCTATCATTGCTGTGTCCTTTATGTGGTATGTTATTGAAGGCTGGCTGTGTTGCCTTGTCACGGGTAGCTGTCTTTAATTCCCTGGGAACAGCACATTGGTCAAATATGACGTGCAGTGCATCAATTTTTCTATATTTTTTCAATATATGATTGGTGAAATGATCAGCCAGTGGATTGCAGTTCTTGATATAGTCAGGCTTTTCTAATGATTGCACTTCTGCCATGGCATCCACAAGTGGCACTGTTACATCAATACAATTGTAGCCACTAGTATTTGTTATGTCTGTGCTGTTAATGCTACTACAGTTATTCTCTGCATGGTCGTCTGTGTCCTGTACTTTGCATTCTTCTATAGACAGCTTTTGTTGGATGGACATCAAGTTACTGTTCACCTGGCAATGTAGCATTGTTCCATCAGCTGCGAACATTGATCTTGGCACAACTGAGAGCTCGTGTCGTACTATCGTTTCCGCTAGGTTTATCTCAGGCATTGACTTAGAAAACAACAGCATGCGAGCAAAGAGGTTTCTGTCTTCCTTTAAGCTCAATCACATGGTCTCCTGTGTTCACTCTCGTTTGCTGACATTTTCTCATTGGAGACAACAGATTGATTGTCCCTGACTTGATGCGATTTTAGACAAATTCCTCAAGCAATTTGCTGCCAACGCCCCTTTGTCTACAGAGATCGTGTTAAACCCTGTCAGGCATAATTGTCTTTGCCACCAAGTTGAAGAACTCAGCACATTTCTCTATGAACGGAATGGTGGAATTCTTCAGTGTGGAAGTAAGAGCGTCAATGCCTTTCTATTGACGCATCATCAATGATTTTGTGAGTGCATGGTAATGCAGTTGTGTAGAGGATATTATGCCAGCCCTCTTTTGGTTTTGGCCAGCAAGTGATGCAAGTTGCGGAGAGATGTGGGAATATATGGCGCAAGCATTAGCATTTAGTGTGATCCCTATGACCATGCCAGTTACTTTCATTGAATGATTGATATGCTCCAATGCATGATCTGCACCAATTGTACAGAATGGAATGTGTGGATTGTGGTTCACGACCCAGTTACCATGCAAAAACGTTTGCATTGTCTGATGTCATTGTTTGATGTCCTTAGTGATTCCATATCTGCCAAGCATAGTGGGATCATGTGTGCATAGGTAAGCTTGTCAAGTGCTGACTAATGTTGCTTCCAGTTGCCAGTTCTGACAGATCTGATGAAGAGTATCATTTCTGAAATCATCTGCATGTACTGGCGCATAACTACTAACAGTGGGCGGCTTCCATTTTCGGAATCGAATTGAGTCACCTTCTCCATTACTTTAAGGGACTCAATAGCGTGAATCATTTCTGTATGTGATTGCTGTATGTCTTCACAGCTACCATCTGCACATGACTGATCAAGTTTATTTTCTGTATTTGTAAGCTGTTCCTCCAGATCTGCATGGCTCTGGAAGAATTCCTTCTGGTATAGCACAAACATATCTTTCCAGGGTCACCATATGTGCCTCGATTCATCCCATTAATGCTTCCTCTCGATGATCTGCTTAACGGTCATTGGTCCATACAGGTCAGCTTCAATGTACGCCCCAATGCATCTTATTTCACCTTTCCAGAGTACCCACCCATCATATGGCGTCATAATGAACTGCGTGATGTGTAGAATGACATCATAATGAACGACGTCATGAATGATGTCGATAAGTACGTCACGAACGCATATTTGAAGACGGTCTATGCGTTTTTGTACAAATTGTTTGCTTTTACTGTTTAATAAATATTATGTTGAATATTTTGAAACTAATTTGACTGGGCGCTGCTGCTGCCATAGGCAGCAACAGCACCCAGTCAAATTAGTTTCAAAATATTCAACAGCTTCCCTGTATAGTTTTCAGGAAATTGATAGCCAGGGCATTTGGTGATCGATCAATCCCAACACGGCGAGGTGTGGGTGGAGCTTAGCTAGTGATGGGCGGGGCATAGCTAGAAATGGAAAGGTCCATTCTGCCATTACAATGTGAAGCATTATCCACGTCTTTGAGAGCCATCTGAAGTTGTTTTGCCGGCTTGTAGAGGCCAATACCAAGTCTTATTATTAGGACCTTTGTACTGATACCATGTGCCTGCATGAGCACTGTTCGTAGTGTCTGTCAGTCGAGAGTACGTGCCGCAATGAGTGGTGGTGTCAGCTGTAGGTAGTTCCTCACTTATCAATGGGTGATATGCAAGACATGTTGGAACGTCACCCTGGGCAGTTACATCCTCTTCATCAGAAACTCTGCCATCGTCCAGCTTATTTAATTTAACCAAGGTTCGATCCATAAGCCAGGAAACATCGGGAAGACTGTCTGTCATCTGATTGTACTTGTACAACTTTTGTCAGACTGAATGAATCATAGACACAGTGTGGGGCGTGGCTGTTGGCTTGGGCCAGTGCAAGAGTGGCATTGCTGTCTTTGGTAATTCCTTCATTGAACCTCTCAGAGCTGGACTCGTTAGCTCGAGCTTTGATAGCGCATTATTAGACTGTCAACGTTGATAAATAGCCAGCGGAGTAGCATGCAGGGTACGCTTCCCATCTGGAATGTCTTCTGCAAAATCAACATTATCAACAGCGAAAAAGACACACCTTCCATGAATTACATCTGAAAGACGGTAAACATTATCATTCATTAGCATTTTTTGCAGCACAGTTGTGGCTATCTCCTCCTCTACAGATTCCAGAATGTTTATTATGAGACAAGGAAGGGTCCGACACCACAAAAGCACAGAGATATATGGTCTATTGGTAGGATTTAGTTGATAATGTTACGCGTGGTTCTATTACAATAGTGATCATCTGCAACATAAAGCAATATGTTAGATAGAATACATGCACAGTGTACACAAGCTAACCTAAACAAGCATAGTATAGTCCAACCAACAACTGTCACCAAAGACAGGTGGTCGCGTATTACACGTAAATTACTATAGGTTACAACATATCTTTTGGAGCCCAGCGGTTATTCATGAGTGTGGTCTTTCGACCATATGACAATAAACTGCCATTCTTTCAGTGGCGTAGCCAGGGTTTCGAATTTGGGGGTGGCAAGACCACCATAGGGGGGGGGGTCTGGGGGTCCTCCCGCGGAAATTTTTAAATCTAGATGCTCTCAGAAGGCATCTACCTGCATTTTGAGTGTTGACTATGATTCCTTGGACTGTGAAATTAGCCTATTTTAACCAACTTCTTCTGAGCTATTTGGACTATATGTCTGCAGTGTCCTAAGTGTATATATTCCTGTTCGAATTGTACTGAGGATGGTTTACGCCCATGTTACGGCAAAACGCAATAAGTAACAGTAAATTGACAGTTTCGAGGATCATTTACAATAACTTAGTGATCCGATTCTTGACACCAAAGCGGTGTACATATGTTCAAAATGCATGGTAAACGCTGATTATAGTGTGGAAATTCGTGTTAGAATCAAATATTCTGATAAATATTGTCACTGGATAATGTACACAAATTTATGAATAAATGTACTCAGTTAATATGCTATAAAACCATATCGAAAAAATCTGCATGTTTAGGTCCTTTCTGCAAAAATGTATTACTATGACCAGAGCAAATTCCCAGACTGCCAACATGTATTTTCTTGTTCCGTGTAGGCTCCTTAATACATCCAGACTAGTGGCTTGTTTTCATCACAAAATTCCCACGAGCCCATATTTTATGCAATATGATGCCTGACTATATATCACGCAGTTCAATTCGACGCGTGCCTTACAAATTAACTCCCCTGATAATACTTACTATAACGCATCATAATTACTTCCCTTTAGCTGTTTATGAATTTTATTGATCAGCGAATACCTTTACTTTACTCCATAGACATAATAGTCTTCGGCATTTAGGTGGCAATGCTATTTAAGGGTCTATGTTCCTGGACGGGTCCTCATCTAACGAGGGGGAAATGTGCACAATATTTGCCGATGTCATTTCCAACGACAGTGTAATTCCCTCCACACCGACATCGAATGCATTACACCTTAATGGACACAATCTAGTACCTTTGTCTAGCCGTTATAAATATATTTCTGTAGACGGTAGGCCCTAAAACATGCCGCTATAACGGTAGGGGGTGGTGGAGGGAGGGACACAATTGTTCGATATTTATATATCGCTATTCGATCAATAATCCTGAATCCGATGCTAAGCTAAAAACTCAATTTATGACATGTTGAATATTTTGAAATTATTTTGACTGGAAGTAATTTTAAACTAGGCTATTATAGTGTGTTCAACAGCTTGGGGTTGGTTTTCATCATATTTCACGTGACCCATTGACAAAGATTTCTGACAAAGATTTGTTCCGTTATCACGGCAGGCGATATATCGATATATCACTCTTTTTCTTGTTCTTGTTCTTAAGACATTTTAAATAACTTTTGGTTCTGCTGGATGGATCTTTTCTAAACTTGGGATGATAACTTACCCGTGGGTCCCAAAGACGTATCTCAAATTTGGTGTCAAAAGGGATAAATAAAACCGCTTTCAGCAAAATTATCTTCAAAATGGACACTTTTCACGCATTTTTCAATAACTGGTTTTACTCAAAGCGATGATTTCCAAGCTTGGGTGGATGTTTGTCCGTGTCGTCCCGAAGAGGCAGGCAAATTTTGGGGTAAAAAAAAAAGGACAACATCAACAGCTTTCAGGAACAGTGTTTCCAAAATAGACACTTTTGACGTCTCGATTGAAAAATATATGAACGACGCCGGTATTGGACAAATTTCTCCGTGTTACAATTTGCGGAATTTATTATTTGCATGTTCTTTGATAATGTAACGTGTATAGGCCATAATAGTATATATAGGCCGATATAAGATTTAAAGGATGCAAAACGATATATATATATATATATATATATATATATATATATATATATATATATATATATATATACCTGTGCAAAAGTTAAGCACCAGCAAAAGCAATAGAACGTAGAAACATGATGGTACAACTAGGCTGCCATACTTTTTGTCCCCGCGTTAGCTGACATAATTCCAAGTACGAAATGCACATGCATGCATGACTTCACGCCGCTTGATGTCCGTGCGTGGCGGGAAACAGCACACGTGTTCAGTTATGTAAAAGTCCAGTTTGAGGTGTAGAACATTACATACAGATTTAGGCGACAAGATTAGGAATTTTGTGTTCATGACCGTGGTTTATTTGTACAGAGAGAATTAGCTCTTGATTGTGAACCGCTATGGCAAGACGAAAGTTAAGTGATCGTGTGAAATGGCAAATCATAGGCATGCATACCACTGGTATGTCATGCAGAGAGATTGGCAGACAGCTGAACATTAACCATACTGTAATCAGTCGTTTGATTGCAAAACATGGGCAAACTAACGAGGTGAAGGACAGGCCTAGATCTGGAAGACCGAAGAAGACTACTGCCCGTGATGATCGAGCCCTAGTACGCCTTGTTAGGAGATCTCCATTCACCCACAGCAGAGTGCTCAGCCAGCAATGGGAAATGCGCAATAGAGTGTCAATGTCTACCGTCAAAAGGAGACTGTATGCTGCTGGCATGAAAGCTAGGAGACCTGTCAGACGTCCTCTCCTCACTGCACACCACAAAGAGGAGCGTCTGAGGTGGTGCAACGAAAGAAGACACTGGAACATGAGATCCTGGAGACGGGTACACTGGTCCGATGAAAGTCGGTTCCTGCTTCATGCCACAGATGGTCGAACTCGTGTATGGAGGTCCAGACGCACGGCGTACGACCAACGTAACATCATGGAAGAAGTTCCATTTGGTGGAGGTTCCGTTATGATATGGGGGTGCATCTCATTTGCTTGTAAGCTGGATCTGTTGACTGTACCTGGAACACTAAATGGACAAAGATATCAAGATTCCATACTGGATAGAGTTGTGGTCCCTCATTTTGTAAATCATGCACCTGGAACCCACCCTATATTCATGGATGACAACGCCCGACCACATCGTGCTAGAGCTGTGCATGACTACCTCCGCCAGAATGCCATCGAAACCCTACCATGGCCAGCAAGGAGCCCTGACATGAACCCTATTGAGCATATCTGGGACATTCTGGGAAACATGGTGAGAAGGAGGGATCCTCCTGTGCAGAACCTACAGGAATTAACAGACGCACTCCATCTTGAATGGCAACGAATACCACAATGGCGTATCAGTCGGTTGGTGACCAGCATGAGACGTCGTGTCCAGGCCGTCATCCAGGCACAAGGTGGATATACCCGGTATTAATAATGACAGGCTCAAACTCGTGCACAGATGTTAAACTTCGTTTTCAGACACCATTAATGACAATCTAGCCACGTGTGTCAACTGTAGGGCAATAGTTGTCAGTTGTTTCAACGTAACCATATTCAGGCCTCGTTTTCAAGTTCAAACAAAAACATACAGTGTTTCCCCACCATCATAATCAGCATTCCTCTAGTTGCATTATTACCTCTTGCACTAGGATGGATGGGTACATAAATGTTTATGCTATTGCTTTCTTCATAGCGCATGAATATACCCTCGCATGTGCGTAAAAATAGGGTGGTGCTTAACTTTTGCACAGGTGTATATATTGTACATGAGAAGCGTTTTATGGCCAGGGATCCTTAGATTCAATATCTAGATATACCAGCTATAGTCTCTTTAACTGTATGGGTGCTGAATTTCTAAAAATTATATTTCCCATATGATTTAACTCTGAATTAATATTCTGACTATTTTGAAAACAATTTGACTGAAAGTTGTTGGTGGCTAAGCCACCAACAACTTTCAGTCAAAATGTTTTCAAAATATTCAGCGTGTCCAGAGTTATTGCTCATTTTAAGTATTGTCTGGTGGCTTGTAGCAATAGCGCGATACACTATACGTTTATTTAGAAAGCCATGCTTATAGACTATTAGAATTGTGCTAAGGGCCAAAAAGTCATTCAATCAACCCATTACTAGAGATCTATTATGCCTATTTATCGGACACGGTTCAACCGCTTTCACGTGGTCAAGGTGAACTTACTAGCCATAAGTCTAATAGGTCCACATAGGTCGACCACGATGGTGACAGGTTATAACTCTCCTGTGGGTTATTTAAAAAACCAATTTGACTGAAAGTCGTTGCTACAACGTCTTTCCGTCAAATTATCTTTTTAAAATAACCAGTAAGTTTTATAACTGAACTTTTTTTTAATGTTTTCTGAAAAATCAGAACTAAGAAATCTTGGTTTTAACCCTTTTAACGCGAAGGGGCAAATACGAAATACATATTTTGCAATGCAAGGACTATTTTATTAAATATTTTGAAGCTAATTTGACTGGAAGCTGTTGTGATAGCAACAGTCTCCTGTCAAAGTAGCTTAAAATTATTCAACAGCTTATCTGCCAAGAGGTGTCTTGCGGTTGAGATTCTAGGAATTCCATGTCGAAAGCGTCAATATGTGCCGAGAGCGCGCTATGCTATAATGTCGTAAAACCAAAAAAATACTGATAAATAACTGTGGCGAGGGATGGTCACGTGATCTGACCCGGAACCCACAAGGTGGACATTCAAATGTTTGCAAGAATCGGTTTCTTAGCCATTTAACAGTTCAGCTGGCCATAAAACGGCCGCCGTGGTCTTGTCCATTTACAGACCAAGAGAAGACTATTTTTTTTTTGGAAATTTACAACTGGAATAATTGGCGCGATAACCCAGTCAGTCAGTTCAGTGGTAAAGTCTCAAAAATAATCTCTTGGTCTATAAATGGACATTTTTAATGAGTTGAATTTTTAAAATCTACTTTGAGGAGTTAACGGCCTTTGCTATTTAATAAACATTCTGTTGAATATTTTGAAACTAATTTGACTGGAAATTGAGATTCAGGGAGTGCGTGGATCGATCGATCCCAACACGGGCAAAGCGTGGGTGCACCTCTGATAGAGACGTGATGGTCCTAGCTAAAACTGGATTCCTCCATTGGCCGAGGAGCAACGACTCAGAATTTTTTGTTCAATTTTACTGGTAACCTTCGTCTCGGTATTACAAGCAAATTACCGACCAGTAGCAACAGTGCAGCGAGTTTGGTGACTGCCGTTGTTGTAGCGGTGGTGGCGGCGGTACTGCTTACAGTCGTCCTCGTGGCTGTGGTACCGTTAGGCTACAGGTGACTTCACATTTCTACGTGACATCGGCGGACGGAACTGATGGCGGTACCGCGTTAGAGGTAGTGCGGTCTTTACGACATACTGTGCGGCATGAAATCAAATTATGTATGCTTATATATACGCAGTTATCCACGTTCCAAGTTGCTTTATACGTGTTTACTAACTTTAGTACGATGTCGTCCATAACAACCGTTACTATAAGCACATTTAACCCCTTTATGACGACGCCAGCCAAACCCGGTTTCTGTAGGCTAGTGGTCTTGAGGGATGCCCGTTTGTAGGCCAAAACAGTACTATTTTTGAAACTGAAATGACTGTCTCAGTAACCATTAGCGAGCCAATCATTCAAGTGATAAATATTTAAAAACCCACAGTTGAACTCTTGACAAATATATACTGATTTTCTTGACCAAATTTGGCCTTTTAATGGTTAACACTTTCAGGACCAAGCCGACCAGAACCGGCCATTGCAGGAATGTCAATTTGCAGGCCAAAAGAAAACCTATTTTAAAATTTTGTTCACTGACATGACTGGCAAGCTAACCGAGCCAGCCATTTCAGTGGTAAACTGTCAAAAACAGTCTTCGCTTGGTCTGCAAACGGGCATTCAGTAAGCACAGATTTGGATTTTCTTGACCGAATTTTGTTTGCAGACGACATATTCCAGTGGTTATATCATTGGACCTGCTAAATATTTTGCAAACAATTTAATTGGAAGTTGTTGGTGGCTTAGCCACCAATAACTTTCAGTCACATTGTTTTCAAAATATTCATCTAGTCAAGTGTTTTGGTTCATTGAAATAATTGCCTGGTGGCGGCTTGCAGCAGAGAGACAGTTAGGCTACATTTGAAATTTACATTACTAAACATAGGCTGTCTGTCTCGGGAAATATGTTCAACCATAATAGGTACCATTTATAGTTTGCAAAGGCAACATTACCTCTTAATCATGCTATTTCAAAATATTCAATACTATAATTATCGCATAAAAAAGAATGTGTTGTGGTCGGGTAACGGTAAGTAATAGCCGACCCTGAACCCGTAAATGCCGGCCCGGATACGCTACGGCTACCTCACCTGATGGCAATACCCCAGTGCACAGACAGAGGGTAAAATGTCATAGACACGATTTGCCTCCTATGCGCATGCGCCAGGCCACTGGGAGTAGCCACGTAATAGACAGGTTTTCGCAAGACGTGGCCATGTACGCGTGATGACACTGGCCGTTTGAACACTTTTAGGTTTTTCATATTATCTTTGCACGACTTCTTCCTCGGAATAATGGCCATGATCACAATGTCCCTGTGAATGTTCGGTACCATTAGAAGGCTTGACGATCCCGCTTCCTCAAGTCTACAAACGCGCGTACATTTAAAGGAGAAGCGGCCATAGAACCGACATTGAACGTCATCCACCTTGGATAGGAAAGCCAAAGACTTAGCCATGCCATTGATAGGCTGAATCTGCTAGGGCACTGCTGTGGCCTGCACGCATATGTTGACGACCCCTGATTGGCTGAGGGAACACTTAAGACGCTGGCCATTCATCAGAAGATAATGAGATGTAGGGCTGACTAGTATAAAAGCAGCGTAGGCTCGGTACCAGCTCTGCATAAAACAATTAATCATCACCGAAAGATTTTGCGCTGACGGTTCATCAACGCCTCCGGGCGGCAGCCCTTTGTTCCTGCTTCACCTGAGGATTTCACTGCAGAACTTTACACACTTTGACCTCTTGATGCGAGACGAGATGTACATAGCCACCAGTGCACGACCTCCTAACAGCCTAAATTGTTCCGCCTTCTGAAGACTTTCCGCCGCTCCTTGTGTTGTTCAAGAGCCTTGTGTACAGAAATTCTGCATCTTCTCCAGATACGGAAGAAGGATCGAACCTGCTTCTCCCAAGGCAGAATCCACCTACCTTGTCTTCCGCCTTCATTTCTGACCGTTGAAAACACTGGCTCCTGGCATCCTCCAGTTGTGGAAGAACTGAAACTCTACGCTCGGTACCAGTCTCTGACCAAGTTCTGCATTGCGCCTCTCCGTACCTCCGCTTCCCGAAGGACTCTCCATGACAGCTCATCTCACGATAACTGACTTCTGTCATCGCTGCTTCTGTGCCCATTCTCTCCATGAGGAATCGTCCAGACTTTCTCCATTCTAAAAAGTTCTGCCTCCCCCAGCTTTCTGATCTCTGACTGCTGAGGACTAAGTCACCGCATGACATTGCTCTTTGGTCCACATTCGCGGGATTATGTGACAGTTAACTTTTGGCATCCTACCGAGGCTTAGAAAAGTGTGCGTTAAATCTTAAATGTATCTACTAATCTAGTTTTCTATTCTTTACAGATATACCGCCTTAAGCAAAAAATCTGCTTTCTTCCGCTCTTGTAGCAGCTATTTCTTTATGCTTAGGAAATTCTGAAAAGCTATTGACCATCTTAGCAATCACCATCGGACGATAATCTCACACTCTGCTGGACGTGAAGATATAAGTTAGCATCACTAGCGGTGATGCCGTTTGGTACATACATGTAGACAATTATTCAAAAGAGGGGAGAGATGTAGTGTATTGATGTGAACTCGTAGCCCTATTAGAGCAATTAAACTGTATCTGATTCTGATGGCTGCTACCCGGACTCTCTCATAAAACATTCTCAAGCGCATGCGCTCTCACCAGCTTCATTATATCCAATGCTCTATATCAAAGGTCAGTTCTGACCCAGCTCTCGTGCTGTACAAACCGTTATTCAAACCATGTATCATTCTATGTCATAGTCAGTAGTTTTAGTAAAGTTAATATACCTTACAACCACGCTTGTTTTGCTTACATAATACTATACAAATTAATATATTTTTTAGTTGTTAAGGTGAGTTAGGGACGTTTATGTGTCTCTAATTCAATTTCACAAATTAATATATATAGGGGCCTATATTAATTTAGACGTAACGAAATCGTGATCATATGTGAAGAGTTATGTCGTTATAGTCACACAATTTAAGTCTCTAAAAGTATACAATCTTAACAATTTTATTTTCAAGCTTTTGGTGTGAATGTGCACCTTTAATTAGCCTAATAAGACTAACATACGTGGGCAAATTCACTAGAAAGAATCTCAATCATTATTCAACATCAATATCATCACTATGGCAACTCATCCTAGACACACCACGCCACAGGTTGAATTGTTTCTTGAAAAAGTTGAGATTTTCTACCATCTTTAAACACAATATAGGGCTATACCAAATTGTTCATTTACAGTAGGCTAAACGGGACCTCTATGGCCTATACAGGGGTGTATGAGCGTACTTTGGACGGGGTGGGGCTGAGCTAAACTATGGGTGGAACCAAAACCTAGGGGGGAATTGCGGGGATACACTGTGGGAGAATAAAACCCTGGGTGTGGCTACCCCCACCCACCCCACTCGTTCCTACGTCTATGCTATATTTGCTTTATGAATAGGCCCCTAACTTTGACGAGTTCGGTTTTTATTGCCCAGTCGTTTCCCGGCACTGCGGTTCATGATATCCATCCACTATCAATGCATAAAACTAGATCAGTAAATAGCAATGTAGACTTGTCATGCGTTGGCATAAATACTAGGCCTATATGTAACAATAATGCAATATAATTACATGATTTTATACATTGATTTCAATGGTCGTTGCTAGGCCTATTTGGTCTTGCTTGCTGATAACGAATGCTGATAAATAAGTTAACGTGTTTCCAAACAGAAATATGTCAATGTACAATTTTGAACACGATTTAAGAAATGTACGTAGGCATGCTGTTGTATGTTTTGAAACATATTTGAGTTAATATGTCTGAGTTAATTTGATTGACAGCAATCGCTCAGAGAGCAATGGCTTATAATCGAATTAACTCAAAATATTTAACAGTACATTTTATTTTATTTTATTTTAGAAACTGTAACGTTTATTTCTGAACTGTACTGCCGTTGTCGTGACGTTGGGTACTTGAGATTGGATCTAGTTTGAAATCTAGATATGATCGGACATTGAACCATTGGATCTTTCCAGTTTATCCATCAATCATAATTACGTCATAATTAACTACGTGACGTGTAGGATGACATTATGTCATGAATGGCGTAGATAAGTTAGTCACGAACGCATAATTAATAACCGACTGACTGTTGTTGTACGAATTGTTTCTTTACTATTTAATAAACACGCTGTTGAATATTTTGAAACTAATTTGACTGGGCGTTGTTGCTGCCATTGGCAGCTAAGCACCGAGTCAAATTAGTTTCGAAATATTCAACAACATACCTATATAGTTTTCTGGAAATTGATAGTCGGGGAGTTCAGGGATCGATCGATCCTAAAACGGGAACAGTGTGGGTGGAGAACAGCTAAAACTGGATTTCTCCATTTAGCCCTCAGACTAGAAACGAACAAAATCTTTATGATGCAAGAATAGCATATGACAGCAACATTCCACAGTCAAATTAGTTTCAAAATATCCAACAGCTTCCTGCAGTTGTTTCGAAATTGAGAAACCGAAATTTCAAGGGTAGCGCACTATCACTATTTCAAGAGAATCGTGCAAAAACAACGCTGGCTATATTGAAAATGATTTGACTCATGGCTTCATGAGCTCCCCTATCTCAGAGTTGGGCTTAGGCCTACTGGTTTGTTGATACTCCAGAGACAGCGCCTTGAGGCAGCAATGTCTTCTAATCCAATTGTGTTCAAAATATTCAACAGCACATTTCTTATAGAGTTTTTAAAAGTGTACTAACTAACATGTTTCTGTTTTTGTTTCGGAAACATGCCAACTTATATTATATACGTATAATGGCTACATATGCCATTAGCTCGAATTTATTGTCGTTACTGTCTCTAATATTTGTCACCATCTTTGTTAGTTACAAACGACGACGGCGTGCTTTAAATAGAAACTTAAATCCCTTCCTTCCTAAATTCCTATTAGCTCAAATCTGCCTTTAGAATGTGTAGTAATTAATAATAGCGATGTTGATTTGCTATCGTCAGATCGTCAGACATGTCGCCGCGTCGTTCAAAAAACAGGGCCTCGATTGCGTTGTTTGTACAGCTGGTGTTATTGCCAGGTTCTAGATATGGTGTGCGCATGCTCGAATGCTAGATAGCGTAAACAGGTCGTGACGATAGCAAGGTCAGAAGGTGATTTGCAGGCCGACTGCCTCCCTGATAACGCAGCTTACTGGGCCGATACTGCCCGGTATCGGCCCAATAAACTGCGTTATCTGGGCTGTGTATATATCGCTAGTCAGATGTGAGAATAGAAAGATGAACATACGTCAAGATGAATGACTCGATTTAGTCAGATTGTACGAATGTTATGCCATTACTATTTAATAAACATGCCGATAGGCAGCAACAGCACCCATCAAATTCGTTCCAAAATATTCAACAGCTTACCGATAAGCTTACCGAATGGTAAGTTTTCGGGAAATTGAGATTCATAGTTCGGGGATCGATTGATCCCAGTACAGATCCATACCTATACGACTGATACTGGCCAAATCCCAAATACACATATAGCCCTCCGACATCAGGGAGGGAGGGGAGGGGTGGGGTCCCATGAAATATTTGAAAAAACCTTAAAAATTAGATGTTATCGTTCGGTAGCTCTAATATGATATGCTAAGGTGCGTGCGTATTCACACCAAAATGCTCTCAAATAAAATTGTTAAAATTGTATACTTTTAAATTGTGTATCTAAATGTAATGAAACGAAAGAAATCTTAACAATATGGTGATTTCACACCACATAAATTAATACAATTTTTAGTTGTGAATTTGAATTAGGGACTCGTGTCTCTAATTCAATTTCACAACTTAAACATTTATATTAATTTATATGAAATGAAATCATCATATGGCATGTTAAGATTGATTTAATTTAATTTTACATTTATTTTGAAGCATTTTGTGTGAATATGCAAAACGTATAAACGTTCTTAGGCCTATATGGTTTGCGCCCGTGATTGTAAAAATGTGAAAAACCCCATCTGGTTGTATTTCTCTTGTGATCGAATCCGTCCATATTCGCCAAAGTTACCTCGAAGTCCGCCAAGTTCAAGTCTAAAAATAGAGTCGAAATTTCAGTGTCTCAATTTCAAGACAACGGTATTGGCTACATGAAGGCCGTTGAATATTTGAAACTAATTTGACTGGAGGCCACGCAGCAACATCTCCCAGTCCAATTAGCTTCAATTTATTCAATAGAATATTCCTTACATCATAAAGAATTCGTTGCTTCGGGAACTTGCATCTTTCGCGTCTCAAAGTAGGCCCAGGTTTTCAAACATGGGGTGAGGTGGGGGGGGGGGGGGGACAGGCAGGTTTTCGGGCCTACTTTGAGGGGTGAAAGCCGCAAGTTCCCGAAACGACGAATTCACTTGTTATATAGTGGTCAGCTTTGGCTAGCTAACTCGAGAGACAAATAATCATCTATAAATAATTATATATATCGCGCATTAGGTCATGACCTACGGTCAATATATACGTAGACCTCTTTATTAGCGCGACTGACTGCCTGCTTATTAACCCGCTAGCTCAGTTTGTACAGATCGCCATTATCAATCAGCCTAGCTCGTTGTGAAGGGCAGATAAGCAATACATCAACCCGTAATCTAGCCAATCGATGGCCAGCAATCCCTGTCTTGGCGGGAGATGGTTCCGCCTACCAATGCACTGTTAGCCGGGCTCCAGAACAGCCCGGGGTTTTCAGGCAACTGACCGAGATATGGATGTTATTCGCTCGCAAACTGAAATAGCGCTAGTTTTATTATTGCTTTTTCAGTTTACTGACATGATGGTGTGACTTGTAAGCGGGAATTAATAAGACACATGTAGGTCTATATTTTAATTTTTTGGAAAACAATTTTTTATATCATATATCACCATTGTCGTGAATGCTCTAAACATAGTCTTGGCCTGCAAGTGGCCATTCAATAAGAAAATATTGTGATATTCTTAGCAAAATTTAGCCATTAACCATTTCACCGACGAATCCCTGAAAAAGTACGTTCTTGATAATATAAAACTTATTCAGTTGAATATTCTGAAATTAATTTGACTGGAAGACGGTGCGACATAAGACAGCAACTGCTTCCAGTCAAATTAGGCCATAATTTCACAATATTCGACAGTTTTTCTATATGGTTGCCTTGAAAATTATAAATTGGGAATTCATTGGTGAAATGGTTAAACATGCAGAACGCATGCAACAGATGCTAACCGTGGTATAGAATCTGTTACCGTCTGCAAGGTTATAGAACCTCGAGAACAAATCAATGACCGCTTCAATAAACGTGTCTATATATAATCTATTATCAAGCTAACCTGTTCCATTTTTAAACTGACCTTTAACTGACCAAAGGTCGACGAATTGCATCTAGAATTGTTATCAGTGAATGATTTATGGTACATCGGACCCAGACCGACTTCTCCGCCAATGAATGTTCACAAATTTTGAACGAGATAGCCTATCTACCTTTTTAGATCCCGAAAACCTAGAACAACTATGGCTTGTGGAAGAATTAATGCTACACCTAGCTCTATCTTTGCGGTGCAGTGCCTGATAATATAAATATTTTTAACATATATTTTCCAAGGCCCATGATGCTCTTTGCCCTTTAAGTTTAAAGATTTAGAAAATGTCTACATAGTCTAACCCTGATAACGGAGGGTACTGGGCCGGTACCAGGCATTAGAGCACCGTCAGTAATGTTATATAATATTTAGACAGCAACAACAGAGACTTGATCCAGTACTTAGTGCATGTATTCTGTTTTAAAAAAATAGAAATTGTATGCACCAGCGTGGCATGACTTAATACTGCGGCAGTCCCATCGTCCTATCGCACGGGCTTGCCCTCCCACTAACGCTCTCGTATCGAGTCCTCGAGCAGCGAAGCGATGTTAGTTGGGTAGGGTGGGGGAGAGAAGTTCGTCAAGGGGTTTCTTTTCGTCGTCTATAAAGTCCACGTCGTCGGCATATTCCATCTCTAGCAGCATACCCAGTATCGGCACTAGGGGTTTGGTCTTGTGGAATTTTTCGCACGGATTTCAATGCAGCAGCAAGGTAACAGGTGAAAAGCACAGGGGATAGACGATCTCCCTGTGGGGAGACGATTGATGTCACAAACTCCACAGACTTCAATGACGTGACTTGTACTCTCAGCTTGGTGTCTGCGAGCAGTAGTGTCACTAGTCGTAGCTCATCTTCATTGCAACTGGCCTGGCGTAGTACATCTAGGATCTTTGAACGTTTAATTGTGTCGAAGGCTCGTGATATGTCAATGCCCATTTTGTGGAAATCCCAGTGTTTGGACATCATTACCGGCACAAGCATGCGTTGAGCCCATACAATGTTTGCGTAGCTGCGTCCACTTTTAAAGCTTTCCACTTTGACATGATCCGGTGAAGTAATCGCTCTTGTCTCGAATGCGGCATAGAGTACCATTGGATATGATTTTCTGTATGCTGGTTAAAGCCTACATCATCGATGGGAACGTGGTGCATAAAAGATGAATGGATTAGGTGCATGCTCATTTTTTAAGATAATGTCACTTGCATATTTGAATAGTTCATTGCTGATGCCATCGGGTCCGGACGCATGACTATTTTTCAGGGCTTTTAGTGCTTTCTCAACCTCTGCTGTTTTAATTGGTGTTATAATGGTCTGGGTCTCATGAGAACGGGTGCAAGGGCTCATTATCGTGGTCAGTGAACTGTTTCTTGAACCATTCTCGAATTGACTCAGCTTTGCCATGGCCAGTCCCGATAAAGTGTCCTTCAGAGTTGCGGACAGCGAGTGCTGGTGTGTAGTCAGTAACTGTTAGGGTTCGGGTTGCCCGAAACATTTTCTGACAGTCATCCGTGGCAGTGATTTAATTTTCTAGGGAGTCTGCTTGTTGAATAGCAAGATCTTTTAAGCATTCCCTGTGGCACAGAATGTTATTGCATTCCCTGCGTAGTTGGTGTGGTCTGTCCACTTTGACAGAATTAGATGCTTAGCCCATAACATTTTTTGTTCTGCTGAGAGTTTTACTACTTCAGGATCATCAGTATACCTAGTTCGGTTGTTTGTTAGAACATACATGCTGGTGGTAGCTGAGGATTCCATAAATTTCAGTTTTTCGGTTAGGGCTTCGTTTGGATCGATGCCGAGTTTGTTAGCTCTCTGCTCCCAGAGGGCCTTTTTGTATGACATTTGAGTGTCAGTGTCGCTGATGAGCTTGGGTAGGTTGTAGGTGACTCTACCCTCTTGCATCCTATGGTCTTTATACATTAGGTAGAGATGGTTCATCTGAAGGCGTGTAACGACTGGCGTATGGTCAGAATTGAGGTCTGCACCTCCATAGAAACAAGTATCCCGAAGCAGGGGTTTTGCATAATATAAAGTCTATTTGGTTGAAAGCTGCTGTTGTATCCCTAGAGCCTTTTGGGGCTTTGCGATCAACGAATGTGTCCTGTCCATGTTGTTCGGTGACAGGTATTTGAAAGCTGTATTTGTAGCAAACAGGCCATTGGAATCGAGTCTCGGATTCCAGGTCACACTAACGATATATTGTAGGCTGGTTTATTTTTGGTCTATTAGTAAATTCCCCAGTTTTTACACTGGTACCCATTTAAACTCCTGGGTGGAGAGAGGCAAGGAGCGAAGGAGATTGCCCATGTTTCCAACGACGGCGAGATAGTGCACAACTCAGACGTGAACCCGGTTCTCCGGTTTAGGCTAGGCAGTGGTATTCAGCTTGAAATCCTTACACTCGTTGTCCAACTAACTTTGCTAACAGAGGTAAGTTCTGTCATTGTGTGACTTGAGCAGAGAATGGGACCTCCTCGGTAAGCTTCTGACCATAGTTTGATAGTTGAGCCGTACACACTACTTCTTCAGGTGGATCGATCCTGGTGCCTTTAGGTTATCTAAAAGTGGCCATCCCATGCAGAAATAATCAGTTCTACACAATAGCAACAAGTCTGGTCCAGAACGCAGAGGCAAAGGCCAGAAGAAAGCTAAACATCATGAGGAAGCTGGCAGGAACAAAGTGGGGTGCCAATGAAAGGATCCTCAAGACCATCTACCTAGGTGCCGTACGACCACACCGTGAGTATGGATCCAGCTCATGGATGACAGCAGCTAAATCTCATCAACAGAACCTCGACAGAGTACAAAACCAGGCACTGCGCATCATCACTGGTGGAATGAGATCAACACCAATAGAAAAAATGGAGCAGACAGCAGGCATGCCACCCCCACCCCCCCCCCCCCCCCCCACTTAGCAAAGGAAGGGAATGCAAAGCACTGATCCAAACTGCAAAGTTCAACTCGTTCAACAACCACCGGATGAAGATCAGGCAAGCACAGCTCTCATCAGGAAGACTTAAAAGATCAAGATTTGTGAAAGAGACAAAAGCACTTCAAAGGAAACACCAAGAAATGTTGCCAGCACAAACCACACCCTTGATCCTCCACCCAGGGAAAACAAACTAGAGATTCGCACCACAGTACCTCATTTCACAACCAAAGATGAACATGGTGATGTGAGCAAGAAGGCCCTTACCGTAGCCATGCTGGAAGAAATGTACCCTCATGAGACATGGATAAGGATCTACACAGATGGATCAGCCAAAGATGCAATTAGGAGCGCAGGTGCCGGACTGCACATACAGTATCCAAATGGACAATATGAGTCAGCGGCAATACCGACGGGCAAACACTATACAAACTACAGAGCTGATGTCGTAGCACTGGTTCATGCAGCTAATACCATCAACAGAACAGCAGACCCTATTGCACAGCTTGTCTTTTTATCTGATGCCCGATCCGTCATTGAGGCTATCACCAAAGGTAAGCTGCCATAACTTGAAGAAGCATTACAAACCATCAAATGCTTTCGGATAGCATTGCAGTGGATCCCCTCACACTGTGGAGTCCAAGGAAATGAGGAAGCAGACAAGATGGCAAAGGTGGGTGCAGAAGAGAATCAGACAGAAAACATGTTTACCCATACAGAGATGAAGACTATCATCAAGTCACTCTATAGAACACCTCAATCAGAAGATGCCTACCATCATCTCTCGAGGCCAGAGCAAGTGACCATTTTTCGTCTCAGAACTGGACATAACAGACTAAACCAACACATGTACAGGCGGTTCCATCTCACGACATCGCCCGCTTGTCCTTGTGGAGAAGCAGAACAGACCACAGAGCACATACTTCAATGTTGCAGTACGTATCAGCTGCTGAGAGAAGAGATCTGGCCTTTGTCAACCTCTTTTCTTGAAGCTGTATGGGCCTGTGGAAGAACTGCAGAAAACCACAGATTTCATCTTGAGAACGGCTCTCCAAGTGTGATACCAGCGATCGAAAAGAAGTCTGGTTATCTCCGCAGTAACGTTTACTGATACCATAATCTCTTCTAGATGGGTATAAACCCTTTCACGGTTCAATGTGTCGATTTTATATTAGACTGAGATTAGCTGGGTCACCTTCAAAATATCAATACACGGCCTATTAATAGCCAGTTACTGACAACGGATATGCATTGTTTCAACTATATTAACAAGAGGCCCAAGGGGCCTGTGTCGCTCGCCTGGAGCACCATCAATTTTTGTCAAAATTGTTGGTGGGTGGTTTAGCAGTCTTTTAAATGAGTTTGTGGACATTTTTGCAAGTGCAATATGGCCACCAAACACACTACATTTTGATTGCCCCACGGCGCACATGTTTTTTTGATGGATTAACTTTCCTTGAACAAATTTTAATGGCACAAATTTTGGCCTGATCCCGTCAGCGGTTCTGGAGGAGTTATTTTCATGAAAACCAGGTCATCCAAGATGGGCGCCGAACCATTTGGTCAATCAAATCCTCTTGAACAAACTTGGCTTACCTCTTGGCCTAGATGAAGATTCCCCAAGTGGTTTCGGAGAAGATTTTTAAAGACATTTCCTGAAATTGGCCGAAATCGAAAATGGCCGCTGGGCAAATTGGCCGATCGGGTTCATTTGAACAAACTTGGATCCTTATGTCCTAAGGATGCTTCCTGCCAAATATAATTGAAATCGGCCTGGTAGTTCTCGAGAAGACGTTTTAAATTTCCTATTGCTTTAGCATGGGAGCTATTGACGAGAAAATTATACAAATTGGCCGCCAAACCGTTTATCCGACAGTTTCGAAAATTGCAAATTTGAGCTCAGAAGATGCTAAAACATATATAGAACCAATTTTGGCCTCAAAATCCATCAAATAAAAAAATCCAATATGTCAGCCAAACACGCTACATTTTGATTGGCCCATGGCGGCATGTTTTTTGACAGAGCAACCTCCATTGAACAAACTTTAATGGCCCTTAGTCCCTAATCATATCTCCCAAATTTTGGCCTGATCCATTCAGCGGTTCTGGAGAAGTAATTTTGAGGGCCACCGGCCAAATTGGGCGATCGGCTTCGTTTGAACAAAATGAAATCTCTATGCCATAAGGATGCTTCCTGCCAAATATAATTCAAATCGGCCCAGTAGTTCTCGAGAAAACATTTTATATTTCCCATTGCTTTAGTATGGGAGCTTTTGGCGGGAAAATGATTCACGATGGCTGCCAAACCGTTTATCCAACAGTTCCGAAAATTGCAAATTTGAGATCAGAATACCCAAAAACCTATATAAAACGAATTTCGGCCTCAAAATCCATTAAATAAAAAAAATCCAATATGGCTGCCAAACATACTATATTTTGACTGGTCCACCCCAGACATTTATTTTGACAAATCAACTTCTCTTGAACAAACATTAATCGCCCTTAGTTGCTAATTATATGTCACAAATTTCGGCCTGATCGCTTCAGCAGTTCTGGGGAATGCAGGAAATTTCAATTTCCCTTTCTCCGAGATCTAACAATACTCACCATTCTGTTACTTCAGATATACAGCTGGCCTTGACAGCTGGCTCTAGGACTATAGACTTAGAAAGCTTTACCGACTCCTTGGAACCGGGTACTCGGCGCCCAACTGCCGAGTACCCGTCTACCATAGAGCTCATATTGTTTGCATAGCCACCAAACAAGAGAAATCCATGGCTTGCCTCCGTGGGGCTGGGAGGCTGGGTCCGTAACAGAATGGTGAGTATTGGTAGATCTCGGAGAAAGGGAAATTGAAATTTCCTGCATTCTCCTTTGATCAATACTCACCATTCTGTTACTTCTGATATACACCAGATTTGATCAGTAACCTGGTAGGAAGGGGCAAGCCATAAATGCTACTTTTGCCCCTTGGAGAAAGATTTAGACTTAACAACTTGACTAACGGAGACCTAAAAGGACCGTCAAGTTATCGGAACCGAATCACATTCGCGTCACTGCCCCCCCCCCTTTTTCTCCTAAGAAAAGGGAGAGAACTCACGAACATGTATCTCGCCTGAAACACAAATATGCCAAGAGGGTTAACTGCTCCTTGCATATCCACATGTATTAGCCTGGGAATGAGCATGAATATATAAGATGAATGAACATGATATATAGACATAATACAAAAAACTCTCACTAATGAATTACCTTATGATAATTGGACTTCAGACGTACCGCCTCCAACCATTCACTGGCCCGGCCATCAGTGACACAATCGAGTTGTCATCCTCACGCTCGACCATGCCTGCTTTAGGTTCTTTTCTTACCAAAGTGAAAAAAGGGTGAAGAGCAGTGTGGTCACTTAACTATCATCTCAAAACAGCTAAAGCGAGTGGATTGGCTGAGTCTGACACATCCCTCATATAGTAATCCGTAAATGAGGACTCACAGTGCCATTGTGCAATGGCCATGATGTCCTCTAACGGAACACCACTGTAAAGGGCGGTCGAGGCGGCTATTCCTCGAACATCGTGTGCCCTTACGCCTTGCACCTGGTGCCCAGTCGCCATCTCATGAGTAGTCTGAATGCATTCGACTACCCAACGAGAGATAGTATCCATGGATGCGGCGCCATAAGGCTTCTTATGACAGATCCACAGATGTCTATCGTTCGACCGTAACGAGTCAGTCCGTTTTCTGTACTTAGTCAAAGCACGGACCGGGCACCAGACACTGGCATCACGATCAAACCTTGTTAACCTCGGTATTATGATCGGTTTGCCAGGATATCTCAAAGATTGATTCTTTGACATAAACTCTTCTCTTGGCAGAAGACGCAGACAATAAATCGGTCCCTCTCTGCCGAAAGCGCATGGATCTCACTGCACCTTCTAGCTGAGGAAGCTGCCAATAGAAAGACCGCCTTTAGAGTCAAATGCTTTAGACTAGCCGAACGCAACGGTTCGAAAGGGTGCTTGGCCAGTACATTAAGCACTAAAGATAGACTCCAGGCCGGGATGACTACCGGTTGTCTCGGCCGGAGATTGCTCATTCCCTTCACCATCACATTTAACTGGGCCACCTCTGGACTATCCCTGTTGGCTAGACAAGGGATAACTGATGCCAAAGCTGACTTGTATCCAGCAATTGTGACGGGAGCTAGTCCTGAAAAGAACAGCTCACAGAGAAAGTCTGCTATTTGCTGAATAGTGGATTGAAAGGTATCAATACCCTTTTCTTCACACCAGTCTGCAAATCTGTTAACCTTGTTGTTATATGACTTGAAGGTTGACCTCCTTCTCGCAGCCGCGATGAAATCAGCAGCCTGTCGAGAAAAGCCTTCCGACGTGGAACGTTGTTTGATAACATCTACGCAGTCAATTTGAACATTTCGGGACGCTCGTGTAGGAAGCGTCCCCTGGCCTGGGAGATTATGTTCGGAATCTCGGGCAACTGCACTGGGTTTTCCACCAGCAGATCTAGCAGATCCGTGAACCACGCCCTGCTTGGCCAATACGGCGCTATTAGCAGGACCAGACACGGTTCCTCCCTGATCTTCACCAATACCTTCGGCAGAAGGATGGTGGGTGGGTACGCGTAAGCGTGCATCCCCCTCCAGCTTTTCGCCAGAGCGTCTGTATCGACGGCATTTGGATCTGGAATCGGCGAGACATAAGTCATGATTTGAGCATTTTCCCTTGTGGCGAACAAGTCCACGTTGGGTTTGCCCCAATGCTCGAAGATCCTTCGTAGAACTGGAGGGTTGAGGGACCATTCTGTTGGCAGAATTCTCTGTCTGCGAGACAAAGCATCCGCCAGAATGTTCAATCGGCCAGGAATGTGAGCTGCTTTCAAAACAACCGAGTAATTCCTGCACCATTGAATCAAGTGCCACACTTTGATACAAAGTGTGGGTGACCTGGTCCCGCCTTGGCGATTTATGTATGATACTACCGTCGAATTGTCCGACCGTATCAATATCACCTTGCCCCTGATCATCGGAAGAAACTCTTCCAACGCCAGTTCCACTGCCATCATTTCCAACAGATTGATATACAGCTGACTCTCCAGGAGAGTCCATGTGCCCGAGACCTGGTGTTCTCCCAGGCAGGCACCCCACCCTTCCAGCGATGCATCCGTGTACACGGACAGCTGGGGGCGAGGTAGATGCAGCAAAACCCCTACGAGGAGATTCTGACGCTGTTTCCACCATACAAGATGCGATATTATCGGCTCCAAAACTGGCACCAGTTTTGACAGGGGTTCTGTTCTCTGTGTCCACAGAGACATCAGATACAACTGGATAGGTCTTCTCATTAGAGCAGCGAACGGGATCACTTGCTCCATGGAGACCATCATGCCCAGCATCTGAAGAAACCTCCTCGCCTGAATGTGGTTTCCCACTCGAAAACTCTTGAGGATGGCTAACAGAGACACCACTCTGGGCTCTGACGGGTAAACCCTGCCCTCCTCGAGATCGAATCGCATCCCCAAATAAACGAAATGTTGAGTGGGTGTCAACTCGGATTTCTCCTTGTTGACTATCCAGCCTAGATCTGAAAGTAACTTCAGAGTCAGAGCAGTATCCACGTTCAACCTGGCTGCAGAGTCTGCCTTGAGCAGCCAGTCGTCTATGTAGGTGTGTAGCGCCACGTTCTCTTTTCTGAGAAACGCTGTCACCGCAAGGACCACTCTTGTGAAAACCCTCGGAGCTGTCGACAGACCAAACTGGAGAACAGTAAATTCCCATACTTGATTCTGAAACGCAAATCTCAGAAACCTGTGCCAACTCCGGTTCATAGGAATGTGGAAGTATGCATCTTTCAGATCGATCGACACACACCACATTCCCTTCCTCTATCCTGCCATTACCGATCTCGGTGTTTCCATCTGGAACTGAGGCGTATGGATAAACCAATTTAATGGCCTGAGATTGAGTATGGGTCTCCATCCCCCCGTGCTCTTGGGGACAAGGAACATGTTTGAATAGAAGCCTGGAGTGTTCCGGTTTGCTGGTTTTATTGCTCCCTTCAGAAGCAAACCCGACACTTCCTTTTGAACGGCTTCTAACTTGTCTGGCTCCCTTGGTACGGGTGTCCAGACAGGTGCCAAAGACAGATTTTGTGGCGGAAAGTCCCACCACCACTCCGGCATGTAACCCTGGGATAACCATCCCAGGACCAGACTGTCTGACATCACACCTCGCCAGGCCTCGACGAAACGCATGAGCCTTCCACGCACCATAGACGCCTCGACGTCTAACAGGGTTGTCCGGCTCGCAGTCCGCTCCCCCCTTTCTTAACGAGAGAGAGAGAACCATTTCTGTCTCGGCACGGCGGGTATAACTGGCACCGCTGTTACTGTCGCACAGGTGCGGTCCAGGCGGATATGAAGGGAGCTCTCGTACCCTCAGGTACGATCCGCTCCCTTCTGTCCGCCCTTTGAGGACTTACCCTTACCCTTCTCCTTGCCCTTCCCGCCTCTAGGGCGGTCAGGAGCAACCTTGGGGAGGGTAGGAGCCTCTACAACCTTCCTGGCTTTCTTAGCCGGTGGCGGCTGAGAAAATCCAGCTGAAGCAGAAGTCGCAGCAGGCTTAGCTTTCGCCTTGCCCCTATGCTTCTTCTGCTTCTTTGGAGGTTGTCCAGCTAGCGGTTTCCCCACAGCCCATAGTGCATGCGCTTGCCGCACTAGCACCAGCTGTAGGTTGACCGCCAACCGATTCTGTGCGATGCTGGCCGTATCCTCTATGATGGTCCACGCTTGGCCACCGAAGATGCTAGGCCCTGTCAGGGGCGTCCCAAGAAGATGCTCCCTGACTGCCGTAGCCGGACGCATATGGTCAATAACCATTTGCCTCCTGGATTTGGTCACACGCGCCTGCACCCTTGCCAGTGCGTCCATAGACAGCACCAAGCCGTCATTCACGCACGAAAGCGCCACAGGTGCCACAGGGTGGCCTGCCCCCGCTTCAGCCCACACCGACTGAAGACGATAAGAGTGGTTGACAGTGCTCATAGCTGCCCTCACACCCTCATCGCATAGGGACAGGACTTCCTCTTGGTGTGCCTGGGACTTGTCCACAAGTGGCGAGCCGGGGCTACCCGCCCCGGCACTCTGAACGCCCAGCACCCATCGGTCATCCTCAGTGACCGACGGTACCACACCATATCTGTCGTATTCCCCCCGCGGAATACGACACCTTGCCCGCACCTCCTTGGAGGCCGCATGGAGCTGACCCTTAGTCATAAGCTGCTTGCTATAAATAGCATCCAACAACTCGATGAACCGTGGATCCAGTCCAACCGACTGGATCCGGGCCGCGGGCAAGATCCCCATCCTAATCGACGCAACCGACGGACAGGGCGCATCCTCCTCGGCCATGGCCGAAACCACAGACGGGTCAACCATGGCTAGCCAAGCCAGAGCCTCTGACCAGTCTACTTCCGAGGAGGACACACCCTCAAACACGTCACCCGTTGACGTGTTCACGGGCCTGCCAGCCACGGCCTCCCGGCAAGGAGCCGCTGCTGACAGGCCAGGCACACCGGTACCAAACGGTTCCGCCGCCACCCCATGAAACACACCAGTCCATGGGGTAGGTCCGCACGGAACACTGTACGGACCCGTAGCAGACGCGGAACCGCAGCCAGACACGCGCGCCAACGGCACCCCACGTCTGACCGCCGGACCAGGCGAGATAGGTGAGTACCACGCCCGGCCCGGCACACCCGTCACCGTGTCAGCTGGCATCAAACCAACCGTCACGGGACCGGTGCCTGGTACCAGATTGGCCTCAACCACAGGCAGAGCCGCTGCCCTGGCTTGCGCCAAGCCAGACAAATGGAGGACGGTTCCGTCCAGGACGGAATCGACCTCCATATTCTCCACCCGTGGTATCACAGGCCGCAGCAACCTCTCCTCCTCGGCCTCCTCGTCTTCAGACCCCGAAGAGTCGTCACTAGATGAGAAAACCGTGGAGCCATCCGCCACACCTGACGGACAGGCCACCGCTACTGGACCACCCGGAGGTGGCCGCAGAGACAGAACCCATCAGGCCGGAGCCAGACGGGACTGCCAGGGGGCCATACGAGATGGCCCCCTCGGTAACCAGTCCAGAACCCTGTCCAAGGACAGGGTCTGTACCAGGAATGGGGAGAAACTGCCCCCAACCTTCGGTAGCAGTGACGACACCAGCATGGGCAGAACGCTACGCAGAAAACCCTGCATAGCCGGACCGAACTACGCCGGCGGTGCCATCTCCGCCACCTCCAGCTGGGGACGTGGAGCGCCCCCACCGGCCGCTCCACGATTTAACATCGGACCGCCTGACCCCGCGTCAGACCCAGCCACATCCTTCTGGGCAAGGAACTTTACTATCATATCGACGGACCACACTGCGCACACATTACATCTATGATCTAGGTTACAGGGCGTACACCTAAAACAGACATGGCCCTTAAACAAGACGCATACAAACTTATGGCACTCATCACATGATGGCGGGGCTGGCTTGGCCTATAAAATAAGCACAAACCTACAATAAGCAAGCGGAACGACACGGATGGAAGGCAGACAATTAATTATCAAATAACTGGACCATAAATTAACTGTAACCCTCCCGCACCCCACCCCGCAACGTTACAGCAAAGATCGCATTGATTATGACGACAAGAACGAAGTGGGCATAAATACACCCATAATTGATCCTCCAGGATGTATCACGGCTCCAGGAATCATATCGCATAGCATTCGGGGTATATTTACCAATCAATATAAATTATACTCCTAACGAAGGCCAAAACGATATGTGAAGAAACAACAAAATGTAAACAAACTGCTGTAGCACACGGTAAAACCGCAGACCACTCAAGAATTTTGACACCACCGATCATTGCAAACCGATCGTGATCACACGTAAACTTGACCATTCCAAAGTTTCCGGTACCATTTTTAGTACCCAGCACCCAGAACAAGATGCGCGAATTAATGAAAAATTTTCTTCACATAAACATCCGAGCATCACGGGTGTGACGTCACCCGCTCGGACCCTACGGAGAACGACGTCAGCCGATATTCATGTTAGAAATACTGTAGCAAACACCTATTTTCATATCTGCCGATCGCCTGTTGGGGTTTAAAGAAGGCGATCGTCTGGCATATCTGGTTGTTAGCACACGTCCCAGATTATTTGGGGGTCAGAAATTGGAACATGCGACACAACGAAATTTAGAGACCTAAGTCTTTTAACTATGGATAATAAGGAATTATACAACCTGGTTATCATCGGCGGTATTCTCCATTTTATCCAGTTATATCCTTTCAAGAACGCGCAAACTATCAAATCACAGACAAAAGACTTAGATTTCTTTTTTTAAAAAACAACTAAATCTCTCCCTGCAAAAAGCATGTATAGCTCTTGTTTCTATGCAAACAAGAATGAGCTCGATGGTAGACGGGTACTCGGCAGTTGGGAGCCGAGTACCCGGTTCCAAGGAGTCGGTAAAGCTTTCTAAGTCTATATTCCTAGAGCCAGCTGTCAAGGCCAGCTGTATATCAGAAGTAACAGAATGGTGAGTATTGATCGAAGGAGTAGTTTTTGTGAAAACTAGGTCATCCAAGATGGCCGCTGAACCATTTGGTCAATCAAGTTCCCTTAAACAAAATTGATTCAGCGCTTACCCTAGATCATATTTTGTGAGTTTTGAATCGATCCCTCAAATGGTTTGGGAGGAGATTTTTAGACATTTCTAAAAATCGGCCAAAATCCAAGATGGTCGCCGGCCAAATTGGCCGATTGGGTTCGTTTGAACAAACTTGAATCTCTATGCCGTAAGGATGCTTCATGCCAAATATAATTGAAATCGGCGCAGCAGTTCTCGAGAAGATATTTTTAATTTCCCATTGCTTTAGTATGGGAACTTTTGGCTATAGAGATACCTATGGCTTGCCTCCGTGGGGCTGGGAGGCTGGGTCCGTAATAGAATGGTGAGTATTGTTAGATCTCGGAGATAGGGAAATTGAAATTTCCTTCATTCTCCTTCGATCAATACTCACCATTCTATTACTTCTGATATACACCAGATTTAGACAGTAACCTGGTGGGAAGGGGCAAGCCATCAATTGCTACTTTTTCCCCTTGGAGAAAGAGCCAGACTTAACTTGATTAATGGAGACCTAAAAGGACCATCAAGTTAACGGAACCGAATCACATTCGCATCACTGCCATCCACCCCCCCCTTTTTTTTTCTCCTAAGAAAATTGAGAGAACTCACGAACATGCATCTCACCTGAAACACAAATATGCCAAGAGGGTTAACTGCTCTTTGCATATATATTAGCCTGGGAATGAGCATGAATATATAAGATGAATGAACATGATATATAGACATTTACTGGCCCTTAGTCCATAATCATATCTGCCAAATTTCGGCCTGATCCCTTCAGCGGTTTTGGAGAAGTTATTTTCGCTAAAACTAGGTAAACAAAGATGGCCACCGGACTATTTGACCAATTAAGTTCCCTTGAACAAATTTGGTTGAGCTCTTGCCCTAGATCATATTTCATGAGGTTTCCTTCACTCCCTCAAGCGGTTTTGGAGATTTTTAAAGATGTTTCTAAAAATCGGTCAAAATCCAAGATGGCCACCAGCCTAATTGGACGATCGGCTTCATTTGAACAAACTTGGATCCCTATGCCCTAAGGCTGTTTCCTGCCAAATATACTTGAAATTGGCTCAGCGGTTCTTGAGAAGTTGTTTAAAGGAAAAGTTGACAGACTGACAACGGACGGTCACCACGACATAAGCTCACTTAATAATCATTATTAATTATCACTCAGCTAATAATATTGGTCAGGATTTATTACTTTGTGATAGCATGCCAGCTTTAAGAAACGACCTTTTAGTGACATTTTGGTTTCCGCATTTGAACACTGCAAATCCCTGCAAAGCGTGATTGGGCAAACGACACTCCGAGCTTGGGGCCAAGAACATATTATTTCCACGTTTTCCGAAGTGGGGATTATTCTGTGTGTGCGTGTGTGTGTGCGCGCGCATACGTGAATGCCTTTGTGCATGCTCACTCCCCAAAATTCATTGAAACAATTCCTCCAAACTGTTCGACAGAATTCAAACATTTGGTATCCGACTTACCCATATGATTGTGGAGTGCAAGAGGACATTTGCATTTGGCTCAGACCCCAGAGTATTAGGGGAGGGGCAAAAAGTTAAATTGATTGTAATGCAAATGTACAGAAACCGTTGGACAGAATTCAACCAAATTTAGTATGTTAGTAATCAATATGATTGCAATAGGACATTTAAATTTGACTCCACTGCCAGGCACGCCATCGACCCTGCACTCTAATTTACTCTGCAACTGACCTTTCCAGTTTATCCATCCATCATGACATCATAAACAACTAAATGACATGTAGAATGCAGGAAATGTCAATTTCCCTTTCTCCGAGATCTAACAATACTCACCATTCTGTTCCTTCTGATATACAGCTGGCCCTGACAGCGGCTCTAGGATTATAGACTTAGAAAGCTTTACCGACTCCTGGGAACCGGGTACTCGGCTCCCAACTGCCGAGTACCCGTTTACCATAGAGCTCATATTGTTTGCATAGCCACCAACCAAGAGAAAACTATGGCTTGCCTCCGTGGGGCTGGGAGGCTGGGTCCGTAACAGAATGGTGAGTATTGTTAGATCTCGGAGAAAGGGAAATTGACATTTCCTGCATTCTCCTTCGATCAATACTCACCATTCTGTTACTTCTGATATACACCAGATTTGATCAGTAACCTGGTGGGAAGGGGCAAGCCATAAATGCTAATTTTGCCCCTTGGACAAAGATTTTAGACTTCAAACTTGACTAACGCAGACCTAAAAGGACCGTCAAGTTCACGGAACCGAATCACATTCGCGTCACAGGCCCCCCCCCCTTTTCCTCCTAAGAAAAGGGAGAGAACTAACGAACATGTATCTCGCCTAAAAACACCAATATGCCAAGAGGGTTAACTACTCCCTGCATATTCCATGTATTAGCCTGGGAATGAGCATGAATATAAAAGATGAATGAACATTATACATATACATAATACAAAAAACTCTCACTTATTGAATTACCGTATGATAATAGGACTTCAGACGTACCGCCTCCAACCATTCACCGGTTCGGCCATCAGTGACACAATCTGGTTGACATCCTCTCGCCTGACCATGCCTGCTTTAGGTTCTTTTCTTACCAAAGTGAAAAAAAGGGGAAAAGCAGTGTGCTCACTAACTATCGTTTCAAATCAGCTAAAGCGAGTGGATTGGCTGAGTCTGACACATCCCTCATATAGTAATCCGTGAATGAGGACTCACAGTGCCATTGTGCAACGGCCATGATGTCCTCTAACGGAACACCATTGTAAAGGGCGGTCGAGGCGGCTATTCCTCTGACATCGTGTGCCCTTACGCCCTGCACCTGGTGCCCAGTCGCCATCTCGTAAGTAGTCTGAATGCATTCGACCACCCAACGAGAGATAGTATCCATGGATGCGGGGCCATAAGGCTTTTTATGGCAGATCCACAGATGTCTATCGTTCGACCGTAACGAGTCAGTCCGTTTCTTGTACTTAGTCAAAGCACGGACCGGGCACCAGACACTGGCATCACGATCAAACCTAGTTAACTTCGGTATAATGATCGGTTTGCCGGGATATCTCAAAGATTGGTTCTTTGACATAAACTCTGCTCTTGGCAGAAGACGCAGACCTTCTCCAGAAACAATAAATCGGTTCCTCTCTGCCGAAAGCGCATGGATCTCACTGCGCCTTCTAGCTGAGGAAGCTGCCAATAGAAAGACCGCCTTTAGAGTCAAATGCTTTAGACTAGCCGAACGCAACGGTTCGAAAGGGTGCTTGGCCAGTACATTAAGCACTAAAGATAGACTCCAGGCTGGAATGACTACCGGTTGTCTCGGGCGGAGATTGCTCATTCCCTTCAACATCACATTTAACTGGGTCACCTCTGGACTATCTCTGTTGGCTAGACAAGGGATAACTGATGCCAAAGCTGACTTGTATCCAGCAACTGTGACGGGAGCTAGTCCTGAAAAGAACAGCTCACAGAGAAAGTCTGCTATTTGCTGAATAGTGGATTGAAAGGTATCAATACCCTTTTCTTCACACCAGTCTGCAAATCTGTTAACCTTGTTGTTATATGACTTGAAGGTTGACCTCCTTCTCGCAGCCGCGATGAAATCAGCAGCCTGTCGAGAAAAGCCTTCCGACGTGGAACGTTGTTTGACAACATCCACGCAGTCAATTTGAACATTTCGGGACGCTCGTGTAGGAAGCGTCCCTTGGCCTGGGAGATTATGTTCGGAATCTCGGGCAACTGCACAGGATTTTCCACCAGCAGATCTAGAAGATCCGTGAACCACACCCTGCTCGGCCAATACGGCGCTATTAGCAGGACCAGACACGGTTCCTCCCTGACCTTCACCAATACCTTCGGTAGAAGAATGCAGGAAATGTCAATTTCCCTTTCTCCGAGATCTAACAATACTCACCATTCTGTTACTTCTGATATACAGCTGGCTCTGACAGCGGCTCTAGGACTATAGACTTAGAAAGCTTTACCGACTCCTGGGAACCGGGTACTCGGCTCCCAACTGCCGAGTACCCGTTTACCATAGAGCTCATATTGTTTGCATAGCCACCAAACAAGAGAAAACTATGGCTTGCCTCCGTGGGGCTGGGAGGCTGGGTCCGTAACAGAATGGTGAGTATTGTTAGATCTCGGAGAAAGGGAAATTGACATTTCCTGCATTCTCCTTCGATCAATACTCACCATTCTGTTACTTCTGATATACACCAGATTTGATCAGTAACCTGGTGGGAAGGGGCAAGCCATACATGCTAATTTTGCCCCTTGGAGAAAGATTTTAGACTTCAAACTTGACTAACGGAGACCTAAAAAGGACCGTCAAGTTTACGGAACCGAATCACATTCGCGTCACAGCTCCCCCCCCTTTTTCCTCCTAAGAAAAGGGAGAGAACTAACGAACATGTATCTCGCCTGAAAACACCAATATGCCAAGAGGGTTAACTACTCCCTGCATATCGCTTGTATTAGCCTGGGAATGAGCATGAATATATACGATGAATGAACATGATACATATACATAATACAAAAAACTCTCACTTGTTGAATTACCTTATGATAACAGGACTTCAGACGTACCGCCTACAACCATTCACCGGTTCGGCCATCAGTGACACAATCTGGTTGACATCCTCTCGCCTGACCATGCCTGCTTTAGGTTCTTTTCTTACCGAAGTGAGAAAAGGGGAAAAGCAGTGTGGTCACTAACTATCGTTTCAAAACAGCTAAAGCGAGTGGATTGGCTGAGTCTGACACATCCCTCATATAGTAATCCGTGAATGAGGACTCACAGTGCCATTGTGCAACGGCCATGATGTCCTATAACGGAACACCATTGTAAAGGGCGGTCGAGGCGGCTATTCCTCTGACATTGTCTGCCCTTACGCCTTGCACCTGGTGCCCAGTCGCCATCTCGTGAGTAGTCTGAATGCATTCGACCACCCAACGAGAGATAGTATCCATGGATGCGGCGCCATAAGACTTTTTATGGCAGATCCACAGATGTCTATCGTTCGACCGTAACGAGTCAGTCCGTTTCTTGTACTTAGTCAAAGCACGGACCGGGCACCAGACACTGGCATCACGATCAAACCTAGTTAACTTCGGTATAATGATCGGTTTGCCGGGATATCTCAAAGATTGGTTCTTTGACATAACCTCTGCTCTTGGCAGAAGACGCAGACCTTCTCCAGAAACAATAAATCGGTTCCTCTCTGCCGAAAGCGCATGGATCTCACTGCGCCTTTTAGCTGAGGAAGCTGCCAATAGAAAACCCGCCTTTAGAGTCAAATGCTTTAGACTAGCCGAACGCAACGGTTCGAAAGGGTGCTTGGCCAGTACATTAAGCACTAAAGATAGACTCCAGGCTGGAATGACTACCGGTTGTCTCGGTCGGAGATTGCTCATTCCCTCAACATCACATTTAACTGGGCCACCTCTGGACTATCCCTGTTGGCTAGACAAGGGATAAATGATGCCAAAGCTGTCTTGTATCCAGCAACTGTGACGGGAGCTAGTCCTCAAAAGAACAGCTCACAGAGAAAGTCTGCTATTTGCTGATAGTGGATTGAAAAGTATCAATACCCTTTTCTTCACACCAGTCTGCAAATCTGTTAACCTTGTTGTTATATGACTTGAAGGTTGACCTACTTCTCGCAGCCGCGATGAAATCAGCAGCCTGTCGAGAAAAGCCTTCCGACGTGGAACGTTGTTTGATAACATCCACGCAGTCATTGAACATCTCGGGACGCTCGTGTAGGAAGCGTCCCTTGGCCTGGGAGATTATGTTCGGAATCTCGGGCAACTGCACAGGATTTTCCACCAGCAGATCTAGAAGATCCGTGAACCACGCCCTGCTCGGCCAATACGGCGCTATTAGCAGGACCAGACACGGTTCCTCCCTGACCTTCACCAAAACCTTCGGTAGAAGAATGGTGGGTGGGTACGCGTAAGCGTGCATCCCTCTCCAGCTTATCGCCAGAGCGTCTGTATCGACGGCATTTGGATCTGTAATCGGCGAGACATATGTCATGATTTGAGCATTTTCCTTTGTGGCGAACAAGTCCACGTTGGGTTTGCCCCAATGCTCGAAGATCCGTCGCAGAACTGGAGGGTTGAGGGACCATTCTGTTGGCAGGATTCTCTGTCTGCGAGACAAAGCATCCGCCAGAATGTTCAATCGGCCAGGAATACGAGCTGCTTTCAAAACAACCGAGTAATTCCTGCACCATTGAATCAAGTGCCACACCCTGATACACAGAGTGGGCGACCTGGTCCCGCCTTGGCGATTTATATATGATACTACTGTCGAATTGACCGACCGTATCAATATCACCTTGCCCCTGATCATCGGAAGGAACTCTTCCAACGCCAGTTCCACTGCCATCATTTCCAACAGATTGATATGCAGCTGACTCTCCGGGAGAGTCCATGTGCCCGAGACCTGGTTCTCCCAGGCAGGCACCCCACCCTTCCAGCGATGCATCCGTGTAAACGGACAGCTGGGGTTGGGGTAGGTGCAGCGAAACCCCTATTAGGAGATTCTGACGCTGTTTCCACCATAGCAGATGCGATATTATCGGCTCCAAAACTGGCACCAGTTTTGACAGGGGTTCTGTTCTCTGTTTCCACAGAGACATCAGATACAACTGGATAGGTCTTCGCATTAGAGCATCGTACGGGATAACCTGCTCCATGGAGACCATTATGCCCAGCATCTGAAGGAACCGCCTCGCCTTGAATGTGGTTTCCCACTCGAAAACTCTTGAGGATGGCTAACAGAGACACCATCGATCGATACACACCACATTCCTTTCCTCAATCCCGCATTACCGACCTCGGCATTTCCATCTGGAACCGAGGCGTATGGCTAAACCAATTTAATGGCCTGAGATTGAGTATGGGTCTCCATCCCCCTGTGCTCTTGGGGACAAGGAACATGTTTGAATAGAAGCCTGGAGTGTTTCGATTTGCTGGATTTATTGCTCCCTTCAGAAGCAAACCCGACACTTCCTTTTGAATGGCTTCTAACTTGTCTGGCTCCCTTGGTACGGGTGTCCAGACAGGTGCCAAAGACAGATTTTGTGGTGGAAAGTCTGACGGACCGGCCACCGCTACTGGACCACCCGGAGGTGGCCGCAGAGAAACAGAAAACCCGTCTGGCCGAAGCCAGACGGGACTGCCAGGGGGCCGTACGAGACGGCCCCCTCGGTAACCAGTCCAGAATCCTGTCCGAGGACAGGATCCGTACCAGGCATGGGGAGAAACTGCCCCCCAACCTTTGGTAGCAGGGACGACACCAGCGTGGTCAGAACGCTATGCAGAAAAATCCTGCAGAGCCGGACCAAACCACGCCGGCGGTGCCATCTCCGCCACCTCCAGCTGGGGACGTGGAGCACCCGCACCGGCCGAACCGGGCGCTCCACGATTTACTCTCGGACCGCCTGACCCCGCGTCAGACCCAGCCAAGTCCTTCTGGGAAAGGAACTTAACCATCGTTTCGACGGACCACACTGCACAAACATTACACCTATGATCTATATTACACAGGGCACACATAAAACAGACATGGTCCTTGAACATTACACGGACAAACTTATGGCAGTCGTCACATGATGGCGGGGCTGGCTTGGCCTATAAAATAAGCACAAACCTACAATAAACAAGCGGAACGAGACCCGGATGGAAGGCAGACAATTAATTTTCAAATAATTTGACTCATAAATTAACCGTAACCTCCCCGCACCCCACCCCGCCACGTTACAACAACGATCGCATTGATTATGACGACAAGTACGCGGCGGGCACAACACACCCATAATAGATCCTCCAGGATGTGTAACGGCTCCAGGAATCATATCGCATAGCATTCAGGGTATATTTACTAATCAATATAAATTATACTCCTAACGAACGCAGCACGATATGTGAAGAAAACAACAAAATGTATAACAAAACTGCTGTCTCACACGGTAAAACCGCAGACCACACATCTACTCAAGAATTTTGAAACCACCGATCATTGCAAACCGATCGTGATCACACGTAAACTTGATCATTCTAAAGTTTCCGGTACCATTTTTAGTACGCAGCACCCAGAATAAGATGCGCGAATTAATGAAAAAATTTTTCTTCACATAAACATCCGAGCGACCGGGTGTGACGTCACCCGCTCGGATTCTACGGAGAACGACGTCAGCCGATATTCGTGTTAGAAATACCGTAGCAAACACCTATTTTCATATCTGCCGATCGCCTGTTGGGGTTTAAAGAAGGCGATCGTCTGGCATATATCGTTGTTAGCACACGTCCCAGATTCTATGGGGACAGAAATTGGAACATGCGACACAACGAAATTTAGAGACCTAAGTCTTTTAACTATGGATAATAAAGAACAATACAACCTGGTTTTCTTGGGCGGTATTCTCCATAGTCCTTAGTTAATCCTTTCAGAACACACAAACTATCACTGATTAAAGACTTAGATTATTTTAAAACACTAAAATCCTTAATGCAAAAAGCATGTATTGCTCTTGTCGCTATGCAAACAAGAATGAGCTCTATGGTAAACGGGTACTCGGCAGTTGGGAGCCGAGTACCCGGTTCCCAGGAGTCGGTAAAGCTTTCTAAGTCTATAGTCCTAGAGCCGCTGTCAGAGCCAGCTGTATATCAGAAGTAACAGAATGGTGAGTATTGATCGAAGGAGAATGGTGGGTGGGTACGCGTAAGCGTGCATCCCTCTCCAGCTTATCGCCAGAGCGTCTCTATCGACGGCATTTGGATCTGGAATCGGCGAGACATAAGTCATGATTTGAGCATTTTCCCTTGTGGCGAACAAGTCCACGTTGGGTTTGCCCCAATGCTCGAAGATCCTTCGTAGAACTGGAGGGTTGAGGGACCATTCTGTTGGCAGAATTCTCTGTCTGCGAGACAAAGCATCCGCCAGAATGTCAATCGGCCAGGAATGTGAGCTGCTTTCAAAACAACCGAGTAATTCCTGCACCATTGAATCAAGTGCCATACTTTGATACAAAGTGTGGGTGACCTGGTCCCGCCTTGGCGATTTATATATGATACTACTGTCGAATTGTCCGACCGTATCAATATCACCTTGCCCCTGATCATCGGAAGGAACTCTTCCAACGCCAGTTCCACTGCCATCATTTCCAACAGATTGATATGCAGCTGACTCTCTGGGAGAGTCCATGTGCCCGAGACTGCAGGAAATGTCAATTTCCCTTTTCCGAGATCTAACAATACTCACCATTCTGTTACTTCTGATATACAGCTGGCCCTGACAGCGGCTCTAGGATTATAGACTTAGAAAGCTTTACCGACTCCTGGGAACCGGGTACTCGGCTCCCAACTGCCGAGTACCCGTTTACCATAGAGCTCATATTGTTTGCATAGCCACCAAACAAGAGAAAACTATGGCTTGCCTCCGTGGGGCTGGGAGGCTGGGTCCGTAACAGAATGGTGAGTATTGTTAGATCTCGGAGAAAGGGAAATTGACATTTCCTGCATTCTCCTTCGATCAATACTCACCATTCTGTTACTTCTGATATACACCAGATTTGATCAGTAACCTGGTGGGAAGGGGCAAGCCATACATGCTAATTTTGCCCCTTGGAGAAAGATTTTAGACTTCAAACTTGATTAACGGAGACCTAAAAGGACCGTCAAGTTCACGGAACCGAATCACATTCGCGTCACAGCCCCCCCCCCTTTTTCCTCCTAAGAAAAGGGAGAGAACTAACGAACATGTATCTCGCCTGAAAACACAAATATGCCAAGAGGGTTAACTGCTCCCTGCATACTCCATGTATTAGCCTGGGAATGAGCATGAATATATAAGATGAATGAACATGATACATATCCATAATACAAAAAACTCTCACTATTGAATTACCTTATGATAATTGGACTTCAGACGTACCGCCTCCAACCATTCACCGGTTCGGCCATCAGTGACACAATCTGGTTGACATCCTCTCGCCTGACCATGCCTGCTTTAGGTTCTTTTCTTACCGATGTGAGAAAAGGGTGAAAAGCAGTGTGGTCACTAACTATCGTTTCAAAACAGCTAAAGCGAGTGGATTGGCTGAGTCTGACACATCCCTCATATAGTAATCCGTGAATGAGGACTCACAGTGCCATTGTGCAACGGCCATGATGTCCTATTACGGAACACCATTGTAAAGGGCGGTCGAGGCGGCTATTCCTCTGACATTGTCTGCCCTTACGCCTTGCACCTGGTGCCCAGTCGCCATCTCGTGAGTAGTCTGAATGCATTCGACCACCCAACGAGAGATAGTATCCATGGATGCGGCGCCATAAGACTTTTTATGGCAGATCCACAGATGTCTATCGTTCGACCGTAATGAGTCAGTCCGTTTCTTGTACTTAGTCAAAGCACGGACCGGGCACCAGACACTGGCATCATGATCAAACCTGGTTAACTTCGGTATAATGATCGGTTTGCCGGGATATCTCAAAGATTGGTTCTTTGACATAAATTCTGCTCTTGGCAGAAGACGCAGACCTTCTCCAGAAACAATAAATCGGTTCCTCTCTGCCGAAAGCGCATGGATCTCACTGCGCCTTCTAGCTGAGGAAGCTGCCAATAGAAAGACCGCCTTTAGAGTCAAATGCTTTAGACTAGCCGAACGCAACGGTTCGAATGGGTGCTTGGCCAGTACATTAAGCACTAAATATAGACTCCAGGCTGGAATGACTACCGGTTGTCTCGGGCGGAGATTGCTCATTCCCTTCACCATCACGTTTAACTGGGCCACCTCTGGACTATCCCTGTTGGCTAGACAAGGGATAACTGAATGCCAAAGCTGACTTGTATCCAGCAATTGTGACGGGAGCTAGTCCTGTAAAGAACAGCTCACAGAGAAAGTCTGCTATTTGCTGAATAGTGGATTGAAAGGTATCAATACCCTTTTCTTCACACCAGTCTGCAAATCTGTTAACCTTGTTGTTATATGACTTGAAGGTTGACCTCCTTCTCGCAGCCGCGATGAAATCAGCAGCCTGTCGAGAAAAGCCTTCCGACGTGGAACGTTGTTTGACAACATCCACGCAGTCAATTTGAACATTTCGGGACGCTCGTGTAGGAAGCGTCCCTTGGCCTGGGAGATTATGTTCGGAATCTCGGGCAACTGCACAGGATTTTCCACCAGCAGATCCAGAAGATCCGTGAACCACGCCCTGCTCGGCCAATACGGCGCTATTAGCAGGACCAGACACGGCTCCTCCCTGACCTTCACCAATACCTTCGGAAGAAGAATGGTGGGTGGGTACGCGTACGCGTGCATCCCTCTCCAGCTTATCGCCAGAGCGTCTGTATCGACGGCATTTGGATCTGGAATCGGCGAGACATATGTCATGATTTGAGCATTTTCCTTTGTGGCGAACAAGTCCACGTTGGGTTTGCCCCAATGCGCGAAGATCCGTCGCAGAACTGGAGGGTTGAGGGACCATTCTGTTGGCAAGATTCTCTGTCTGCGAGACAAAGCATCCGCCAGAATGTTCAATCGGCCAGGAATATGAGCTGCTTTCAAAACAACCGAGTAATTCCTGCACCACTGAATCAAGTGCCACACCCTGATGCACAGGGTAGGCGACCTGGTCCCTCCTTGGCGATTTATATATGATACTACTGTCGAATTGTCCGACCGTATCAATATCACATTGCCCCTGATCATCGGAAGGAACTCTTCCAACGCCAGTTCCACTGCCATCATTTCCAACAGATTGATATGCAGCTGACTCTCCGGGAGAGTCCATGTGCCCGAGACCTGGTGTTCTCCCAGGCAGGCACACCACCCTTCCAGCGATGCATCCGTGTAAACGGACAGCTGGGGGTGGGGTAGGTGCAGCGAAACCCCTATTAGGAGATTCTGACGCCGTTTCCACCATAGAAGATGCGATATTATCGGCTCCAAAACTGGCACCAGTTTTGACAGGGGTTCTGTTCTCTGTTTCCACAGAGACATCAGATACAACTGGATAGGCCTTCACATTAGAGCAGCGTACGGGATAACCTGCTCCATGGAGACCATCATGCCCAGCATCTGAAGGAACCGCCTTGCCTGAATGTGGTTTCCCACTCGAAAACTCCTGAGGATGGCTAACAGAGACACCACTCTGGGCTCTGATGGGTAAACCCTGCCCTCCTCGAGGTCGAATCGCATCCCCAAATAAACGAAACGTTGAGTGGGCGTCAACTCGGATTTCTCCTCGTTGACTATGCAGCGTAGATCTGAAAGTAACTTCAGAGTCAGAGCAGTATCCACGTTCAACCTGGCTGCCGAGTCTGCCTTAAGCAGCCAGTCGTCTATGTAGGTGTGTAGCGCCACGTTCTCTTTTCTGAGAAATGCTGTCACCGCAAGGACCACTCTTGTGAAAACCTCGGAGCTGTCGACAGGCCAAACGGGAGACTGTAAACTCCCATACTTGATTCTGAAACGCAAATCTCAGAAACCTGTGCCAACTCCGATTCATAGGAATGTGGAAATATGCATTTTTCAGATCGATCGATACACACCACATTCCTTTCCTTAATCCCGCATTACCGACCTCGGCGTTTCCATCTGGAACCGAGGCGTATGGATAAACCAATTTAATGGCCTGAGATTGAGTATGGGTCTCCATCCCCCTGTGCTCTTGGGGACAAGGAACATGTTTGAATAGAAGCCTGGAGTGTTTCGATTTGCTGGTTTTATTGCTCCCTTCAGAAGCAAACCCGACACTTCCTTTTGAACGGCTTCTAACTTGTCTGGCTCCCTTGGTACGGGTGTCCAGACAGGTGCCAAAGACAGATTTTGTGGTGGAAAGTCCCACCACTCCGGCATGTAACCCTGGGATAACCATCCCAGGACCAGACTGTCTGACGTCACACCTTGCCAGGCCTCGACGAAACGCATGAGCCTTACACCCACCATAGACGCCTCGACGTCTAACGGGGTTGTCCGGCTCGCTTCGGCCCCTTCTGTCCGCCCTTTGAGGCCTTACCCGTACCCTTCCCCTTGCCCTTCCCACCTCTAGGGCGGTCAGGAGCAACATTGGGGAGGGTAGGCGCCTCTACAACCTTCCTGGGCTTCTTCGCCGGCGGCGGCTCTGAAACCCCAGCTGAAGCAGAAGTCGCAACAGGCCTAGCTTTCGCCTTGCCCTTATGCTTCTTCTGCTCCTTTGAAGGTTGTCCCGTTAGCGGTTTCCCCACAGGCCCTAGTGCATGCGCTTGTCGCACTAGCTCTAGCTGTAGGTTTACCGCTAACCGATTCTGCGCGATACTGGCGGTATCCTCTAAGATGGCCCATGCTTGGCCACCGAAGATGCTAGGCCCTGTCAGGGGTGTCCCAAGGAGACGCTCCCTGACTGCCGTAGCCGGACGCATATGGTCAATGACCATTTGCCTCCTGGATTTCGTCACACGCGCTTGCACCCTTGCCAATGCGTCCATCGACAGCACCAGGCCGTCATTGACACATGAAAGCGCCACAGGTGGCACAGGGTGGCCTGCCCCGCTTCAGCCCACACCGACTGAAGGAGACGATAAGAGTGGTTGACAGCGCTCATCGCTGCCCTCACACCCTCATCGCATAGGGACAGGACTTCTTCCTGGTGTACCTGAGACTTGTCCACAAGTGCCGGACCGGGGTGACCCGGCACGGCACTCTGGACGCCCAGTACCCATCGGTCATCCTCCGTGACCGACGGGATTACACCATACCTGTCGTATTCCCCCCGCGGAATACGACATCTTGCCCGCACCTCCCTGGAGGCCGCAGGGAGCTGACCCTTGGTCATCAGTTGTTTGCTATAAATAGCATCCAACCATTCTATGAACCGTGGATCCAGTCCCACTGACTGGATCCGGGCCGCGGGCAAAATCCCCGTCCTGATCGACGCAACCGACGGACGGGGCGCATCTTCATCGGCCGTGGCCGAAACCACAGACGGGTCAACCCTGGCTAGCCACGCCAGAGCATCTGACCAATCTACCTCCGATGAAGACACCCCCGCAAACACGTCACCCGTTGACGTGCTCACGGGTCTGCCAGCCACGGCCTCCCAGCAAGGAGCCACGGCTGACCCGCCAGGCACTCCGGTACCACACGGTTCCGCCGCCACCCCATGAAACACTCCGGTCCATGGGGTAGGTCCGCACGGAAAACCGTACGGACCCGTAGCAGTCGCGGAACCATAGCCGGACACGGGCGCCCACGGCACCCCATGTCCGACTGCCGGACCAGGCGAGATAGGTGAGTACCATGCCCGGCCCGGCACACCCGTTCCCGTGACGGCTGGTGCCAAACCAAGCCGCACGGAACCGGATTTGCCTCAGCCACAGGCGGAGCCGCTGACCTGGCTTGCGCCAAACCAGACAAATGGAGGCCGGTTCCGTCTAGGACGGAATCAACCTCCATATTCTCCACCTGCGGCTTCACGGGCCGCAGCAACCTCTCCTCCTAGGCCTCCTCGTCTTCAGACTCCGAAGAGTCGTCACTAGACGAGTCAACCGTGGAACCGTCCTGGCGGACGGCTCCCACACCTGACGGACCGGCCACCGCTACTGGACCACCCGGAGGTGGCCGCAGAGAAACAGAAACCCGTCTGGCCGAAGCCAGACGGGACTGCCAGGGGGCCGTACGAGACGGTCCCCTCGGTAACCAGTCCAGAATCCTGTCCGAGGACAGGATCCGTACCAGGCATGGGGAGAAACTGCCCCCCAACCGTTGGTAGCAGGGACGACACCAGCGTGGTCAGAACGCTATGCAGAAAAACCCTGCAGAGCCGGACCAAACCACGCCGGCGGTGCCATCTCCGCCACCTCCAGCTGGGGACGTGGAGCACCCGCACCGGCCGAACCGGGCGCTCCACGATTTACTCTCGGACCGCCTGACCCCGCGTCAGACCCAGCCAAGTCCTTCTGGGCAAGGAACTTAACCATCGTGTCGACGGACCACACTGCACAAACATTACACCTATGATCTATATTACACAGGGCACACATAAAACAGACATGGTCCTTGAACATTACACGGACAAACTTATGGCAGTCGTCACATGATGGCGGGGCTGGCTTGGCCTATAAAATAAGCATAAACCTACAATAAACAAGCGGAACGAGACCCGGATGGAAGGCAGACAATTAATTTTCAAATAATTTGACTCATAAATTAACCGTAACCTCCCCGCCACGTTACAACAACGATCGCATTGATTATGACGACAAGTACGCGGCGGGCACAACACACCCATAATAGATCCTCCAGGATGTGTAACGGCTCCAGGAATCATATCGCATAGCATTCAGGGTATATTTACTAATCAATATAAATTATACTCCTAACGAACGCAGCACGATATGTGAAGAAAACAACAAAATGTATAACAAAACTGCTGTCTCACACGGTAAAACCGCAGACCACACATCTACTCAAGAATTTTGAAACCACCGATCACTGCAAACCGATCGTGATCGCACGTAAACTTGATCATTCTAAAGTTTCCGGTACCATTTTTAGTACGCAGCACCCAGAATAAGATGCGCGAATTAATGAAAAATTTTTCTTCACATAAACATCCAAGCGACCGGGTGTGACGTCACCTGCTCGGATTCTACGGAGAACGACGTCAGCCGATATTCGTGTTAGAAATACCGTAGCAAACACCTATTTTCATATCTGCCGATCGCCTGTTGGGGTTTAAAGAAGGCGATCGTCTGGCATATATCGTTGTTAGCACACGTCCCAGATTCTATGGGGACAGAAATTGGAACATGCGACACAACGAAATTTAGAGACCTAAGTCTTTTAACTATGGATAATAAAGAACAATACAACCTGGTTGTCTTGGGCGGTATTCTCCATAGTCCTTAGTTAATCCTTTCAGAACACACAAACTATCACTGATTAAAGACTTAGATTATTTTAAAACACTAAAATCCTTAATGCAAAAAGCATGTATTGCTCTTGTCGCTATGCAAACAAGAATGAGCTCTATGGTAAACGGGTACTCGGCAGTTGGGAGCCGAGTACCCGGTTCCCAGGAGTCGGTAAAGCTTTCTAAGTCTATAATCCTAGAGCCGCTGTCAGGGCCAGCTGTATATCAGAAGTAACAGAATGGTGAGTATTGATCGAAGGAGAATGACATCATAATCAATGATGTTATTATGACGACATGAATGATATAACTAGTGACGGACGTACAAATTGTATGTTTTTACTATTTAATAAACATGTTGAATATTTTAAAACTAATTTGACTGAGCGCTGTTGCTGCCATTTCAAAATATTCAACAACTTACCTGTAATTTTCTAGAAGTTGATAGTCAGGAAGTTCAGCGATCGATCGATCGATCGATCCCAACACGTGCAAGGTATTGGTGGAGCTTAGCAAGAGATGGGCTGGGCATAGCTAAGAGTGGATTCCTCCATTATTTGCACTACACCATTGCGGACAACAGAGATTTAGCAGTTCTATATGGCATGTTTGGAAATCAATAAATACACAAAGAATATGTACTGTAATCTATAAAATTTATTACTGATCTTTTAACAATTTTTAAAATGGCTGTTAAATGATTATATTTACAGATGAAATGATGAATAATTTACATTATATTAACATTAATATTATACTAGATAGTATTGATTACTTTACATTCTCAAAATGTAATAATAAATAGCAAGCATTATACAACAGTTATCCTTCCTACTCAGTCAATGTACTTAACTACATACAGTCAAACCTGTCAATAAGACACTCGCTTTTGGGACCAAAAGATTGATGGTAAAAAAACTACATGTCTTAAACAACGACCATCTTGTGGTGTTCAAACAGCATAGATATGGATCTGAGGTATTTTACCCCCTTAGTGGGCCAGCTGTGTAAAACAGGCTTAGCAGCACTATCTAGAGCAATGTTGCTTTGCTGGCGAAGAGATGATTTTTTAAATTTTACAACTGGAACGACTGGCTCGATAACTGAGCCAGTCATTCCAGCGGTAAATAATAGTCTTCTTGTCCTGCAGAATGGCTAATATCCGGGCAGAAATTAGTTAGCATTATCTCTAACAGTCAAGATGGCCAAAAACAGATTCTGCAGTAGTTTTCAGAAACGTTCATTTTCAGACCAAGAGGAATAACAGGCATGTTAACCGAGCCAGTCACTCTAGCGGTAAGTTTTCAAATATAGTCTTCGTATTCTCCAGATGGACATTTTGTTAGAAACTTGAAATTTTCTTGAACAGATTTACCGATTAAAGGCTTCTAAGAGACCATCTGTATTGATTGAGCACATCCATTTCCATGTAGAATAAATAGATGATGCTCCGTAATGTGTACATGTGCTTTACTCGGGTTTAACATTTTAATAACATTATACCTTTTAACGATTAATTTAGAAATGATATCAATAACAGAAATAAAAAAATTATTAAAGTTTGTGCAATGAACACAATTTCTAGTAAATTTTTAGTCGAGATCAAACTCCCAATTGTTAACAACAATTAATGTTTTTCCTGTCATTCAATAAACACAACAAGCTCTGAGACTTCAAACAGCTTCTAAACATTATTTACTTTGGTTTGAAGACAAATAAAAGCGTTAATGGTCAAAGTTGGTTAAGAAAATTTAAATATCTGCCTATTGAATGTCAATTTACAGGCTAAGAGAATACAATTTTTTTAAATTAACGACAGGAATGACTGTCATTCCAGTGATAAGTTTTCAAAAATTGTATTTTCTTAGCCTGTAAATGTACATTCGACAAGACCATGACAGAGGCCAGTTTAGGCCGACATGACCATTAAAGGGTATTCACATTAAAACATAGCACACTATAAAAGTAATAATTGGATGGTTTTTGTCAAGTAAATTTTTATTTGCATGATTATTTCACTATGGTTCTTCTGCACTAAGCAATTTAGCTTAACACAGGACGTGATACTCTGTATAGATCAAAACTAAGCTTAGGAGTACAAAATAGTGTACACACATAAAATGCTTTCAAAAATAGCTTAATACTTTTGAAACGGTCTTTCGGGGTCTGATGGAGACCTTTTTCAAACAGAAACCTTGCTTTCAACAAACTACCGAAACCAATCTAACGGAAAATCATTGCGCATCATTGCCTTACATGTACGTACTGCTTGCGATGAGTTTCAGTTAAACTGTTTTCAAAATAATCTATAAGCCTTGGTTTACCATATCTATTATGCCAATTAACACCTAAAATATATCGAAGAGGCTACATGTTTATAAATGTAACTAAAACAACCGAGCAATAATGGGCTTCTGTAGTGCAGGTCTTGAGCAATGTACGTTGGCCGAGTAAGGGACAGGTATTTTGCGAAGAAATTTTCTCTGTAACGACTGGCAGTGTAACAAAGTCAGTCGCTTCAGTAGTAAATTTCCCAAAAAAAATTTCCTCTACAGATGGACATTTCCTTGCCCTTTTTGGCCATTAAGCATTTAATAATCAAGAAAATCCAAATATTTGCTTATCGAAGGTTCATTTACAGTCCAAGATACTATTTGTGGAAATGCACAACTTGAATGACTGGTTCAGTTAATGAGCCAGTAATTATTTCCATTTGTAAAAATTTTAAAAATCAAGTCTTCTTGGCCTACAAATGAACATTCCTCAAGACCACAACAAAGACTGGTTTTGACTGGTTTGTCCATTATCTTTTTGCCCGCTGAATTTCTACAGACCACATTTTCCAAGGGGTTGAACTCTGGATATGGTGAATATTTTGAAAACAATTTGACCGAAACTTGTTGGTGGCTAAGCCACCAACAACTTCCAGTGAAATTATTTTCAAAATATTCACCAGGTCCAGAGTTAAACCCCGTGGAAATTAGTCTGGTGGCTTGCAACAGCTGAAGCGTTAATTTAAGTAATTTCCATTCCAGATGAAAGACTGTTTAGGTGCTCCACTTCTTACAATTCCTTATCATTAATAATAAACAAATCGTTCTTTGCACATTATTATTATTATCAACAACAATAACAAGAAAAGCACTTTTATGATGGTGTTAAACAAATATGGCACCGGTCTGATTTTAGTACTTTATAGTAGGTATATCAGGCTTTCCATAGTCCGTAGACCTCAGGCTTTCTCTCAGCCATTGTGTAATTACGTGCATCTCCCCAAGATGAGATTGGATATATGTCCTCTGAGCTTGTATATTACTAGTTTTCACATAAATACTGCTCATTGGTTTGGCACACTGGGCCTTGACATCGTCATCACCTTGACATAGGCGACTCCATATGGGAATCCTATTCTAGCTTTGCTCCGCAGCCTCCACCACCTACTTCATAAGCATCTCTAAATTTCCAGATAACTAAGTCAGCAGCCCAGTCAAATTAGTTTCAAAATATTCAACAGGATGTTTATTAAATTGTTGAATTCACCAATTCAGATGGTTACTGTCGAACCATGGGCACTTTTGTGTATGACCCACATCATTTAATTGTGACATCAGCTAACAAGTGACGTACTTTGATTATGTCATCAACTGCCTGACTGCTGCAAAACACCAGATAATTTATTCAATGGGCAAAAACTCTGGAGCTCTTCACTATTATGAAAACAATTTGACTGAAAGTTGTTGGTGGCTTAGCCACCAACAACTTTCAGTCAAATTGTTTACAAAATATTTAGCAGGTCCAGAGCTAAAACCCATGGAAAATCTACTCTGCAGAAAATCAGACAGCTATATACTTGAGTGACAGATTGGATTCCTCAATTGCCAGTTAGTCCGTCTCGCTCCATTACTAGCATGTAAATTTCTAATACCAGCTTTAGAACACAAGTTTCAGTGAAAATAAATTCCACCAAATGTACAAATTAGTCAGCAGTGTCGCTACGACTAAATTGAACCTTCGTACGTTCCGATATCTTCTGCCTGGCAGTAAGTAGCATCTCTATGCGTCTCGCGACGATGTACTTCATTTTCACAGCGTGACAGCCTCGTTAATTTATCACAGTCATGATATCTTGTGCGACGAGTGTCTACACACTATGACAGATATGATTTTAATATCAGTCTCTCATTGTCTTTTAGCTAATGTTCAAGTTCAGATCACTAATTATTTCCGTTATCGTTATATAGATGTGACGATGTGTTCATCGTTGATGATGTAGAAGCATTGGCAAACCTGAGAATCGCCCGCCCAGTGATTCGACATCTCCCTAAGTCCTCAAACACCTGATTAGCATCTTCAACAGGATACACTTCATAACACGGGGCAATGATCTGAAAAATATCAATTAGTAAGACATGTTTAATTTACAATGTCAAATACACTCAATTGACATATATATCTTTTAACCCTTTAACTGTCTGCGTGCTCATTTTTGCAGACTACATTTTCCATGGGGTTTAACTCTAGATACACCGAATGTTTTGAAAACAATTTGACTGAAAATTATTGGTGGTTAAGCCACCAACAACTTTCAGTCAAATTGTTTTCAAAATATTCAGCATGCCCAAAGTTATTGCCCATTGAAATTGTCTGCAGAAAATGAGCACGCCGCCAGTTAACATACAAGCAGACAAAAAAACCGCCTTCTGCAGTGGTTTTGTGAAATGTCCATTTGCAGACCAAGGTTTTTTTTCATTTATCACTCCAATGAGGTTTTCGATTCCAGTGATAAATCTTACAATTAATTTTCTCTTGGTCTGCAAAATGGACATTTTCTATGAGAAATATGAAATTTTCTTAAACAAATATGAGGTGAAGACGTTAATTGTCACACTCAAGTAAATCGAAATTCTAACGTAGACTATTCTTGAAGGTTTATGACTGGAATGACTAGATTCGGTTATTGAGCTAGATATTACAGGGATAAATTACAATATTTTCTTTACTTGCAAAATTATTTTCTCAATATTATCAAGAGAATGTTTATTAACTTGTAAATTCATAAAAAGCATTCGATTTGTACACTTTCGAAAAGTCTATCACTTTGATTGTGACATCAGCTAACAAGTGATGTCCGCTGATTATGATGTCAGATTCTTGAGATAGATTGGATTTCACTCTCCCCACACCCCTCCCCCCACATGCTCTCTAACAAACCTGAATGCCTCTTAACAACTAATTTATTGACCTTTGGCTATAAACCATCCATTCAGTGGTTATTTTAAAGAACTATCTGATTGCTACAAGCCACTAAATATAAACTTCAATGGACAAAAACTCTGGAATGGCTGAATATTTTGAGATTAATTCGGCCGAGTCATCAGTGGTTTTAGCCACCAACAACTTTTAGTCAAATTGTTTTTAAAAAATTCAGCATATCCACAGTTAAACATCATGGACAATGCAGTCTGCAGAAAATTAACATCGGGACAGAGATGTGGAATCATAATTAGGTATTAAATTCATATGACCCTTCAGGCCATGTGGGATAGCTAAGCAGACGAGACAAAACATAAACTCACATTGCTTTCTGCGACAGCATCAACAAGCTCGTGCAGCTCCTGAAGAGTGCCTTTTGGAATGCCGACAATACTTTGCTGCATTGCTGCTAACATATTGAGATTAATGCTCACTTCCGTCAACGCGTTACCACCAACCAAGATCAGACCCTCCTGTAAATCACAGAACAGAAGATGATTAATATGATGATATATATGGGGCGAAATTACTAAGTTTCAAAATCCTCTAGACAATTTTCATAAATTAGAAATCCCCTTTAGCCTTTGAAATACCAGTGTCTCAATTTCAAGACAATTATACAGTAAAATTGTTGTCAGACTATTTTGAAACTAATTTGACTGGAATCTGCTGCCCGAGCAAATTTAGTTTTAAAATATTCAACAGAATATTCTCGCTATATCATAAAGATTTTATTGTTTTTGGTGTCTCAAGATTAAAGTTCCGCTTATGATTATTTTACGCATCAGAAAACTTGACATACACCAACTTTCAGTTAAATTGTACTTTGATTACGCAGCATCCTTCATATGATAATTAAACATTTAAGGCCAAGATTGGTAACAAATTTACATATTTGCTTCGTCCATTTACAGGACAAGATGGCAAAAGAAGCTTATACATAAAAATTTAATGAGCCAGTCATTGCAGTCGTAAATATTTGAAAACAGTTTCCTCTAAGGGCTCTTGGGACTCAAAATAGATTATACATATACATACATATATATATTTAATAGGCAATGATTTAGATTTTCTCAATTAAACTGTTAACCGATTCTTACAACCTATGAATAAATTCCATTTTTACTATTCAGATACAATTTCTTGGCTTAATTGCCTTAACATTTTCAGAATTCGGTTGGTAAAAATGGAATCTTAGCATTCACCAACCACGATCTCCAAAATAGACTCAAGTCACATTTTAATGCAAGACAATTATTAATTTATGCCTATTACTTAAAGTTGACAAAAAAATTCTAGAAATACATGTGTTCTCATCTCAAACTTACCCTATTGAGTACTTTAAGTGAGCGCCTCATCGTTCTTGGAGAACTGACAAAGTCGATTATAACATCTACGCCACCCCGGCAGGTATCCAATGTTCTTTCAATGATGTACTGTTCATGGTCCTCTTCATTCCAATGAATTATGTCATAACAGCCATGATCATGTGCCGTAAGTAGCTTATCAATCTGTTGGTAAAAATATGAGATCTTAAATTAATATTAAGTTGAAATAATAATAATAAAAAATATAACTGCCTGCAATGCGCCTATTTTATCCCTCGAATTTGTTCAAGAAAATTTCTCATACAAAATGTCCATTTACAAAATGTCCATTTACAGACCAAGAGATGACTATTTTTGAAAATTTACCATTGGAATGACTGGCTCAGTTATCGAGCCAGTATTTCTAGTAGTAAACATTCAAACATGTCTTTTCTTTTGGCTGGAAAATTGACATTTCTCGAGGCCACTAGAGGCGGTTTTGGGTGACATGACCATTAAAGTGATCCATATAAATTCTGCCTTAATACATGGTGAATATCTAAAAGCATTGAATAATTACTTTAAGAATTTTACAAAAAAACTGTTACAACTAAGCAGAAATGGCTTTTAAGTCAAATTGGTACGGGAATTCTGCAAGAGTAACATTTACCATGGGATTTTAACTCTAGAAATGGTGAATATTTTGAAAACAATTTGACCAACAACTTTCAGTCAAATTATTTTCAAAATATCCAATAAGCTCATTGAAATTATTGTCTGGTGGCTTGCAGCAGTCGGAGAGCTAAAACATTAAAACTAGATGCAAACTTACGCTATTATCACACACTGTCAGGCGAACTCTGTTGCAATCTTCACCGATTAAAGACTGTGCGATTTTCACCGTCCATAGACCCAGACCTCCTGCACCAACTATGAGCACATTTACAGTGGCTGAAAAGAAGAGCAGGACAAGGATTATACAGATGGTCAGTATTCATTCAAGGACAATACGATCATAGCACCATGTAATTCTTAAATGGCCACATACATCTCTGAATATCCAATAGTCTATTGAGGTCCGTCACAATATTTTTCTTAGTTAATTCAACTTACAAAATGAGCTAAACGCCAAAAGAATGTTAGTTAATGTACAATTTTGAACATGATATAAGAAATTTTCTGTTGAATATTTTATTTTGGACTTTGATTGGAAACCATTGCTGTCTAAAGGCAATGAATGCACCAATGACTTCCAATCAAATTAGGTGAAAGATATTTAACAGTACGCTTTATTTTGTTTTGGAAACAACCTACCTTATTTCTGAGCTGTACTGTGTTTTTTTAATTGAAGCAACAGCAGCTCTCAACGAAACTAAAGGTCCAATTTACCAGCACAATCTCCAATGGTCACAAAATTTCAAGTTTTTCTTGCCAATTTGTAGGCCAAAGGATTCTTTTTCAAATTTACCACTCGAATCATTATTGAGCTGGTCATTCAAGGTGCGAATTCTAAAAAATAAGCTACTGTAATCTGCAAAGGAACATTGTTTGAGACCATTGCTTTAGCCTCTTTGGCTGGCTAAATAATGACAAAGTTGCCGACGGCCTTGAGAATTTGATTGAATTGCTGACTGTCTTGAGAATTTGATTGAAAGGTAAAACTTTACGATTTCATACTTGGCTCATCGAAACTACTTTTCAGATGAAACATTAGTATGAATTGTTAGGGCTACTTAATCTCTCAACGTCATTATACTATACAGTTGAATATTTCGAAACTAATTCAACTGAAACTTGTCAGCAACAGCTCCAGTCAAATTACTTTCAAAATATTAAACAGAATAAATCTTAATGCAAAATAAGTTGATCTTAATTGGTGTGCTGAGCTACAAGGATTACATTATTTCTAAACACTTACATTTAACTTTCATGAGTTTTTCTACGTGTGGTTTCGCCTTTAAGACAGCACTGTACGCTGTAAGACCACCTCCCGGTAACATGGCCGCTACCTCCATGGGGATACAGTCTGGTACTTGAATGAGGTTTAATGTATCTTTCACAGCCATGTATTCCACATAGCCTGGATCCATTGTAGCCTCGTCTTGGTATAGAATCACACGGTCACCGACACAGAAGTTGCTGTTTGGAAGGTCATTTGAGAAGTCTTGCAGTAAACCGGCCACTTCAATACCTGCAATGATATAGAATGAAGAACACATACAGATTTGCGAAGCAAAATTAGGTTCAGAAATATAAGTAAACAGACAGGGCAAGTATATAAATCATTTAACACAAAATATTAGTTTGTGTATCATTGAATTTCAGATGTTCAGAACAGGAAAGCCCGCTACAAGAGTTTCCTGTTTAGTGAAATTTAAATTAATCAACAGAATTATTTTCAAAATAATTAGCTACAAAAAAAAGAAATGAAGCTGTTGGAAATAATTTGTAAGAAAATATATATATTTATGAATAAGTATTTTACTTTCTGATAAAATTTCCAAGCAGGAATTACAGGACTTCTGGGATAATTTTTCAAATTCAACCATGAAAATTTTTAATGGCTCTGACATGAAATTTTAACATAATTTGAAAATAGATAACCGACCCTTGTCAATCCAGTGTTAAATGTTAAAAAAATAATCCTCTCCTGGCCTGCAAATGTACACACTGAGCCACCATTTCTAGACAAATCTGAATAGTTAAGTTACACGTAATTTGACCTAAAAATAATTAGAGAATGCTAAATATTTTGAAACCAATTTAACTGAAAGTTGTTGGTGGCTTAGCCACCAACAACTTTCAGTCAGTGGTTTCAAAATATTTATCAGATTCAAAGACATAAGCCTGGAATAGGTTTGTATGCCAAATTCAGCAGTCACGCGATTAAATTGTGAAACAGTGACAGTAGGATAGGGTGCAGCACATGCGCACACCTGAACACTGCATGTCCGCTATACCTGGCAGTCTAGGGCGGTATCCTCGTCGTGTGTGTCCCTCATCGTAACACGCTCCGGCATAGCACACCTGTGGCAGAGAAACAAGGTACAAACATTAAGTAATAATCCAGACATTTAGACTTAACAGCAGCGCTAAGAAATGTCACACCTTTGATGAAGGATAATGATAAAGATTTCAATATTAATTTGAGTGTGACTTTGAAACGTATTTAACCGGTGGCTGCTGCTCCCTTAGCCAGTTAACGCATCAGCTCCAACTAAAAATTTTTTCAAAATATTCAACATTTATTTTTCACTTACACATCTTGCTGTTAAGTTAACATTAACTCTTTCTTTACTGGTTAAACCAGACAAAATATCCCGTTGTAGTCACCTTGAGAACTGTCCATTTACAGGCCAAGGAGAAAACTATTTTTGAAAATTTACCACTGGAATAACTGGCTCGATAATGGAACCAGTTATTCCTGTTGTAAATTTTCAAAAATAGTCCCTCGACTTGCAAATGGATATTCAATGAGCAAATATTTACTTTCTTGACAAAATGTGGCCATTACCTTGATGGTCAGCCATATTGACACGAGTCTATTTATAACAAATACATTTTGGTGGTATACCCTAAGACAGTGATATCAGTGAGTAGCTTCATAAGCTCCTCCTTCACTTTGAAAATATGGTTTCTTAAAGCTGTCACTTTCTATCATAGCAAGTTAGCAACACTGCGCAAAGATTCTTACCTTGAGGAGAGCGCCTCCCTTTGGCACCTCTGGCATAGCCAAGCTGGACGACACCATCGGCTGAGCCATTAGATTCTTGTTAATCTCTTCGGCAAGCATAATTGAGCTACAAAAGATAACATATGTACAAAATATTAAAATAATTATATAATTATACTGTATCAAATTCAATTTAATTTAACTGAATTTAACAGAAAAAATGTATAGTCTGCTCATGGACCTCCACCCCAACCCCAACAAATAGTTTATTCTTACTTAACATAGAAATGTCAGACGAGTAATTTTACAACTGATCTGATCGTCAATAACATTTTATATAGGCTCAAACATAGTAAACAACTAACTTCGCAATAAGTATATCTCAAAATAACTCGGATTTAAGTGTTTACTTCACAAAATTATCTAGGCTTAGTCACTGACTAATATTGGTGCTTGAGCAATTCCCTATTAAACCTTTGAATTCGAACCCAGAATCTTGATTTCAAAGTAATTATACAGGTAAGCTGTTGAATATTTTTAAAGTAATCAAATTATACAAATATAAATATATTTGAAAATCCACATTTCATGTTAAAGGTTATATTTCTGCTTGCTTAATCTGCTATTAATCACCAAGCAGTTTTTCGTCTACACGTAGGTATATTCTGAATCAATAGGATCTGTATGTGAACAGTGCATTTCCTCTACCCTCGAAATACCCTTGTTTTCTAATCATTCCATATGCCTCTATCTATTTGAGTACAATATTAGGAGGAGTCAGTCTGGGATATCAATTGGGTTATCACCAAGCAGATTGTGTAGTAACAGACCTATTAATAGACCAACCAGAGCGCTCCGCTGATCAGCTGCTGGCTGTTTTCTACTGATAGCGCTTAGAGCAATGACCTATCTAGTGAGAAACTCGGCAAACAACAACATTGTCAAGGCCATAGAGCAGATGCGTGATATATATACACACATATACCCAATATATATATATATATATATTTTGGAGTTTGTAATATATATATATATATATATATATATATATTCTACAAACTCCAACTCTAACTGGACCATCTCAAATGACCATCATCTTTGTCACAATAGCAGGTCATTGGGTCCACTGAAAGGTCATTTTAAACAGGTGGGTGGTGTTCAAATTTTCATCACTGCCTTAAGTTCGCATAACCCTAATTAATTTGACTGGGAGCTTGTGTTGTTATAGGCTGGCAACAACAGCTCCAAGATAAATTAGTTTCAAAATATTCAACAGAATATTCCGTATATCAAAAGAATTTATGGTTTCTCTTCTGTAAGGGGTAATCCACTAAATGGAGGGTCGTCAGAGGAATCCAGTCTTTCAGTCAATCATGTGACATTATAATCAACTATGTCACGTGTATTTTGATGCTATAATTAACCCTTTACTGGTCAAATTTGGTCAAGAAATTTTTTTCCTATTTAAGGTCTATAAGAGAATACAATTTTTGAAAATTTATAACTGGAATGACTGGCTCGGTTATCATTCCTGGGGTAAATTTTCAAAAATGATAATCTCATGCCCTGTGAATGGACATTCCATAAGACCATAGCAGAGGCTGTTTTTGGCCATTAAAGAGTTCAGTATATCATGAATAACAGGATTTAGTTCGTCATAGACTTATTAACTAATTTGACTGGGGGCGCTGCTGCTGCTTTTGGCAGAAACAGCACCCTGTCAAATTAGTTTCAAAATATTCAACAGTTTACTTGTATATTATACAGTATAGCTTCCTGGAAATTGAGGCTCAGAAAGAGCATGACTCGATCAATTCCAATATGGGCGAAGCGTGGGTGGAGCTACTCTACAGATGGGCAGGGAATAGCTAAAACTGGCCCATATTGTTCATACTGACAGTGATCCAGAGTCAATCAACATAAAACACATTGAATTTGTTCAAGAAAATTTTACGAGAAAATTCTCATAGAAAATGCTAACAGAGTATGATAAGAGTATTTTTGAAAATGTAACACCGGAATGACTGGTTCTAGGGCTAAATCTTCAAAAACTACTTTTCTCATCATACTCATGGTCTGCAATAATATAGGCGTTTTTTCAAGACCAGACCCGTTACACCTAGTCCATAACAAGTCAAGTGTGCCCATGTCAGCTAATTTAGTTAAATCGCTGTATTATGTTGTGTATTTAATCCATTTATCAACTTCAGGTTAAAATTCATTTATTTTTATACAAAATGTACAATTTGTAATTACACCAACGGGCCTTTGTGCCTTTGAAAGGCAGAGCCTATATGGACGGCGGTGGACCCCTACAAAAGTAATCCTTTGAAACGAAGCTGTTGACACTCACGGGATAGATATGATTATCCAGACTGAGAGGGAAATCTATTGTAACTGTTTAGTCAACGACTCTCACTCACCTTTTTCGATCAACAACGAGAAATCCTGTGGTTCTTTTGTTATTCCTGGGGAACCCGGAAATATTACGTAATAAAACTTATCACACAAAACACAACTTTTAAAACTGAAGTAATTATCTGTAACAAACAAATGCCGCAAGTGGCTTTATAAATTGAATCTTTTGTTAGATAAGTCTAAGTAGAGAAAACATAAACTCTCCGTAGAATATACTGGCTTATAATTGAACAACAACTTGTTCTGCAGCGGATTTTATACGCTCGAACTATACGATCAGCCCGTGTTCACGTGCCGTCTAGATGTAAACAGCATGATGGAGAACGTCGGGAGAAATATCGGAATTGAGTATGTCGGTTAATTGACCGATTTATTACGTACATAGAAATTCACGCATATTCCACAGACGGCAACCAATTTGAGTTCTGATAAATGAATTATCTGAATTTCCATGTTATAGAATGTTTGTAAATTATGGTAAATATTGGGGAATTCCTTTAAAATAGTACCGTTTCCGAGTACTACCCTGGCAAGGTCAGTCGCGTTCTAACAAAATTATGACGTGGTATAGGGATTCCCTGCTCTTGATCAGCTGTTTGGCGTGTTCGCTACGGAATACTCATCGCCGCAAATATCTAGTATTGATCACCCATGACCGGGCATTCGCTTCGCGAATATGCGTTTTGAAGATGAGTAAGAAAACTGCACAGTGCGCAAGGCTATCACGCGGCTAGCACGCCCTAGCCACTACCTGGTGAAGCTACTAGTAATACTTCAATGGATTGAAGTAATTATGGAGGAATCCAGTTTCCTAGTCAACCATATGACGTCATAATCAATACGTCACGTGTAGGGTGATGTCATGATCAATTACGTCATGAATGACACGATATAGTCCATCACAAACACATATAATAGTCTGACAAGTTGTACGAATTGTGTCTACTATTGAATAAACATTCTGTTGAATATATTTTGAAAATACTTTGACCGGTCGCTGTTTGTGTGGGCGGAGCTTAGCTACAGAGGGGTGGGGCATAGCAAAAACTGGATTGATTGACGCATGAATTCAAATTCTCTGATAATCAATGATCAATTGAGGTCAATTTTGAGATTTGGCTCAAGAAATAAAAAATATATAAAAAAAAGTTTATAGCTGGAAATAAACGAAAAATTTTGTCCCATCTATCACATGACGTCATATGTCATCATAATCCACTACGTGGCGTGTGTGATAACGTCATAATCATGACGTGATTGACTCGATATAGTCCGTCTGTAGCGCTTAATAATTCGACGCGTTTTACGAATTGTATGTTTTTACCATTTAATAAGCATTCTGTTGAATATTTTGAAACTAATTTTACTGGCCACTGTTACTGCTTAGTTAGAGATGGGCGGGGCATGGCTAAAACTGGAAAGGTTTACTGTTGACGGACTTGTAGTTACGGTATTCATGACGTAGTTGATTATGACGCTAGCCTACACGTCACGTAGTTGATTATGACGTCATATGATTGTCTAAGAAACCGGAATCCTCCGTTGGCTCGGTATTGGCCCATCAATCTGCGTTGTCACGGCACAGTTTCAACAACTTTCTCGTCGAACCCTTTCAGTCAGGCAGTCCCAATATAACGTTGTCAGGACTCTGATGGGCCTACATGTAACATGTACAAAAATCTTAAAACTAATTTAACTCCAAATCAAGCTAGCTTCAAGATATTCAGGGCTATGATAATGGTTTTGGTAGTCCCTCGACTATTGTTAACCAAAAGTTGACCCAGTGTTCTAGCCAAACCAGAAGGGGTCTAGCGCCCACCACCCCCCCCCCCCCCCCCCCATACCCCACACAAACCCAGCAGAAAAATTTAAAATCTAGGTGCTTTCAGACGGCCTCTCCTACATTCCGGAGATAATCACATAAATATGGATCATGATCTGCTAACTAACTTATTACATCTTTGTCAGTGGTTTCGAATTTAATGGCGCCTCGCCCCCTTGCTACTGAGTGGACTGACTCGGCGGAGGGAATCCCCAAAATAAATTTTTGAAATCTAGATGCTCTCAGAAGCAACCGTATGCATTTCTGAACATAATTTACTTTTTTATAGCTTTGTTTTACCATATCTTCCTCAAATTTCGTAGCGCCACCCACATAACTGTCGTAGCGTTCTTATAATTAGGGTTGGAAATTAAAAGATTGCATTTCTTTTAGATTTACAGATTATTAAAGCATGATAAACATGGCATGCACTATAGAATATGAATAATAGAATAACATATTTTTATTAACGCAGGAATGGCCAAACTTATCGAAACAGTTATTTCAGTGTGAAATTAAAAAAAAATAGTCTTCTTTTTGTCTGCAAATGGTACTTTCCTATGAAGGAAATAATACTTATTTCACCATTACCGGGTAACCATTAGAGAATTGAATTTTCAGATTCACGGATAGCTATTGCGCCCGTGGAAACAACATGTACCAGTCAAATTACTTTCATAATAATTATCATCTTATGCATTATCTGTATGAACTTAGCAGATATTCTGTTGAATATTTTGAATGTAATTTGACTGAAAGCTGTGGGCACATTTTTTTCAAAATATTCATCAGTTTATTCAATACGTGAATTAAGACTCAGGATCTTAATGTTTAAATGTTAACTCCTATGGCTGAGATAACACATGGCTGAGTGTGAGTCTTGACTGAATGGCATGTGCTTCTTTTAATGACAATCAGCGAACAGCAAATTAACCCATGTGATACTGAATTATCAGCATCTATTATTTACTGATCTTGGTAAATGTCTATTTGCATTCCAAGAAGATACTCTTGGAAGATTTACCACTGGAATGAGTGACTCAATTACCAAGCCAGTCGTTTCAGTCATCAATTTTCAAAAAATCTCTTTTCTTGTAATGCAAATGGGCATTTAAAAAGCCGATCCTGACAACTAAAGGATTAAGAGATTTCTGAAAGAATGGAGTTAACAATGCAATACCGTATTCATAGATTGGGCAAGCAGAGATATACTACAAAGCTCACGCTAATTCACCTTTCCAGAGTATCCATCCATCTGACCTCGTATGACGTCATAATCAGCTCAGCGCGTGTCTGATGACGTCACGATCATTTCTCCACAAAGGGTTCCATATAGACCGTCATTAAATCTCAAATACTCTGACACGTTGTATGAATTGTATGTCTTTGTAATTCTTTGCTATTTAACAAACATGCTGTTGAATATTTTGAAACTAATTTGTCTGGACGCTGTTGATGCCATAGGCAGCAACCGCACCCAGTAAAATTAATTTCAAAATATTCAACAGCTTACCTGTATAGTTTTTCTTGAAATCGATAGTCAGGGAGTTCAGAGATCGATCGATCCGAACACGAGCTAGGTGTGGGTGGAGCTTAGCTAGAGATGGGCGTGGCATAGCTAAAACCGGAAAGGGCCATTACTTTGAAAGGATATTGACAAAAGATATAGCAAGTACTTGTTGAACAGAGTGTACAGTCAAAAGTGCTCGAGTGACCACCTGTGTTTTTGGGCCAAACGCTTGCTGTTCTTTAAGACAGATGATCATATGAATATTATAAATTTTCCTGTAAATCAACATATTGACTAATAGTCCAGGAGCCAGGACCAGTAAACAATATGTTCGTGCAACACCCACTACACATTTGGTTTGTCACGTTAGGCTGTTTGGGGAGTGTCTCTGGATCATTTCTAGCCGTGATGTACAGTTGATTTCTGGCAGCAACAATGTATGACAGTCAATTTCTATTAGGGGTGTGTGTGGTGGGGGGGGGGAGGTGTGGTGGCCGCTGAGGCGCAAATCTCGGAAAATTTGCTGATTTCATTTCTTCGCTCCTAAAGTCAAGATCCCCAAAACAAATGTTCTTAACATGTTGATATACGATAAGTCTTTGTATTGGTGCTTCAATAGTTCAAGTTTCCGACTACAGAATGCGAATTTCCTTCTTGTATGCCCAGAGCTGCACTCCACTAGAGACACGCTAATCAAGAAGATATGCAGCTGCTTGAAACAACTGGGCCTTGAAACAGATGAAGAAAATTGCACACATGCGATTCTGGATCTTACATTGCGTTGCCGTCATCATAGAGATATTGATAAGGGACTATATTATGTATGCCATAGTGCAGTGCCATTATAATAGAGGCAGTTGTATGGGACTATATTATGCTATAGTAAATTGTTATAATATAGACATTGATCAGAGATTAGATCATTTAATAGCGTCATCACAATTTTGAGTGATAAGCTACCATATTATATTTTTAGAGTGTGATATGATAATATAGGTATAGATAAACGTCAACTAAGAAAAGCAAGGACTCAAGAATGACGAGTGAAAACGGTGGAGATGAATCTTACACGCTTTTGCCAAGGAAACGCATAAAAACCACTCATTGGGGAAAATGCCTAATTTGTCAAACAATCACAGATTCGGATCTGAGGAGAGCCTGTAATGAGGGAATTGCAAAGTACGTATGATCTGCAAAATACAGATATGATGAAACCTACCAGCGTCTTGAGACTGTTATTAATCAGTTGCACACCATGGGCATTGTTTGGCATCGTGCATGCTACCAGTCATACACAAGCTCACATAACCTCAAATACGTTCCCAGGAGACCAGACGATGCCTGCTGCCCCTCGGATGTTGATATAAGCACTACTAGACTGAGAAGTGCATCACCTGCTATTGACTGGTCGCTATGTCTCTTCTGTCAACGGAAGTACCACAGAAAAAGCAAGACATTGTTCAACATTTCAACCTTCGATGCTTGTACAGCAATACAACAATCAGCGTATGCAAAGAGGGATGAAGAGATGCTAGCAAATATAAATGGTATTGACCTTATATCTGCTGAGGCGAAATATCACAAACCATTTAAAGCTCAATACACAAGCGAATTAAACCAAGTATAGCGCATTCAAGGAAGAGAAGCTAATAGAAGATGTCTATTCAGATGCCTTTGCGGACTTCATTTGCTCAGTTGGGGTGGGCATCCAGCAAGGAAAAGCGTATGAGCGTACGCGCCTTCTCTCAAAGTACCAGACCATTTTGATGGACAGGGGTATATCTACAATAGCGAGTTATACAAGTCAGCATCCCAAATTAATGCTCCAGAGTCATTTCAAGGATATCATAGTTTTTCATCGACAATATGATCAAAGCAAATATCAACTGATGTACTCCATCAAAATCTCACTGCAGGATGTTATGAATGCTGTCTATATGAGAAAGAAAGAAACCGCAACTACTGGCATGACATATGGTCCCCGAGGGGATACAGACGCCGGACCAATGCACACCCTGTACCATGCTGCTCAGATCATCACGTCGGATTTGCAGCAGTGTGTGGGTATTGACATTCGGCCATTGAGCCTTCATGGTCTTAATTTGAGCAGATCAAAGGATCTACTACCTGAAAGCCTATACAACTTCCTGTGTTCGGTTCTCTGTAAGACATCAGGCCCAACACCGCACACAAATGACAACCAAAATGCAGCAGATGAATGACATGTAATCATGCATGGCCAAGACAGTGTGTACAGTGCTTCACATGGACGAGACGAGTGAGGACACCCAAGCATGTCGGTTTAGCCATGTCAGTGCGTCACTTAACTGGATCGAAACAGGTCATCAACATACTCAACCGTATGAGCCTTTCACTGTTCATCCTATGAAGAGGTTGAAGCAGTTGATACCAGCCTGGCTATGAAGTTGTTGCAAAGACCAATCTGATGGGCATTGTTATTCCATCCAACATCTGGCCGGGTGTATTCACACAAGCAGCAGCAGACAACAATGACATCAATGGGGAACTATTAGATGGCAAGCACATTACATACGCAACAACTATTGTATTTGTATCAGCAGGGTCAGATTGCTCCACATCCACTGAAGAAGACATATGCAGATCACTCAAGAAAACGGCGCACATTGGATACTCAACCAGCATGTCAAGACATAATGGAATGCAGTACTTACGAAAGGAAACCAGCAGTCACACAGTTCCTCAACACAGTCACGCAAGAGTGGCACATCAGTGACAGTTCACTTGACAATAGTGCCAGCAGCATGGATATGGCATGGACAATCGTCCGTATGTTGTCAACCAAGCTGTTCGAAATTGAGCTCTGCCCTTTGCAGGCTGATTAGCAAACAATCCCAAGCTGGGGTGGGTTCAACACAATGGTATCCTGTGTGCCACCATCCATCACTGAAGTTGGTTATTGTCCAATGATCAATGGTGCACAGACTGAGTCTAGTACCGTGTACACAGTGATGAAGCCGGTACAGAAAATGATGTCACGCCTTGGCCAACAAAACAGTGTCATAACTTTCGACTTGGCAATCTACATGAAGGCTAAGGAAATACAGTGGCGCCACCCAAAGGAATTTGATGGCATGGTGGACAGAATGGGTGGGTTTCATATCGAACTCAATTACCTCTTCTACAAAAAACCATGTGTGCTGTACAAGACAATCAACACGTTGGAACACACAAAGATACTGGTGCAGCGAGGCAAAAGAGAGATGAAGGTGATGTCCAGAGGGTGGTGTACAACGCAATGATGTGCCAAAAACTTTGGTTTCGTACAGAAGTGAGGCAAAGGCTACGGTACATCCCAATCCACAAAATAGTTTCGGTAATTGGTCCAGATGTATGTAAAGCACTTCCATCCTTGAATGCACTCATAGGATGTGACTCGATAAGTGCCTTCAGTGGCACCTGGAAGACGACAGCTGTGAGGCATCTCCGCAGAGATGAAAAGTGGCAAAAGCAAGTGTCACAGCTGGGAGATATCATTCCGCCAACAGATGACACTGTTCGTGCATGCGAACCCGGTATGTGTTCACTGTACACAACAGATCGGACAGCTGGTGATTCGGCATATGAAGTCAGATATTGGATGTGCTGTCAGAAAAGGAAGAATTGTGAATGCCTCCCACCAACTTCTGACAGCGTCCAGCTACATATCTATCGAGCTAACTATCAGTCATTTATCTGGAAGAAGTCACTGCTCGCCAAACAAGCTCTACCAAAGCCAGATTGTAATGGCTGGAACACTGAGGATGAATCTCTCCAACCCACCCTAATGTCCAAGGACCCAGCCCCAGTTGGACTGGTTGAGTGTGTGTGTGCAGGTGTAAGGCGTCAGCTTGTCAACGCAGTAACGTGTGTGCCTGTCAGCGCAATGGGATGTCATGCATGGAATCTTGTACTTGCATGGCAGTGAACGGTGTAAAATCCTATTAATGTTTTCGCATGTGACACGGATGACGATGACGATGATGATAATGATATTAAAGACACAATGATGATTTGATTTGAACTGACCAATCAGCTTGAAGGTCGGCAAAAACTTGTTTTATTATTGATTTTTAATCTAGACATTGTAAAACAATGAAAACAATAACTTTTGATGCTAATATCGAGCATATTATAGGCAGATATGGCCATCTAGGCCACTTTTCTTGTGATTATGTTTTTTTGTAATTTGGTGGTATGGAAAGGGTAATGCCAATAATTTATCGATTATTTCAACGGAAGTCAACACTTTTTGTTTTTCTGAACAGTAGACATGGAATTAACAGACCTTTCAACTTTGACACACTGATTGTTCTTTCGGATTGACTACTGAAGAATTATATTAGAAAATTAAAATATAACGAAAAATTTCATGGAATTTTGTCTGTTTTTTTTAACAATTCACGTCATTATTTTCTGGAAAACGTGAACTATTGAAGCAAGAATACTAACATGCTAGGAACATTTATTTGAGGAATTTAAGTTTTAGGAGAAGAGAAAGAAAAATACAGATTTTTTCCAGATTTACGCATCGGCCGCCAACCTCCTGATAGAAAATTGGCTGCCATATATTGTTGCTGCCAGAATTTAACTGTACATCAGGGCTAGAATTGTTCCGGAGACATCGCCCAAACAGCATAAAGTGACAAACCAAATGTGTAGTGGATGTTGAACATTGGCTCCCGGACTATAAAGCAGCAACAGCATTTAGTCCAATTATTTCATTAACAATCTGGTGCCCTGAAACCGGCCAAAACCAGCGTTTGTCGTGGTCTTTACAAATGCCCATTTGCAGGCCAAGAGAAGACGATCACTGAGCCCATGATTTCAGTGGTCTTGTGTGTAGGCCTACGGGTTAAAAGGTCAATACATTGGACAAGAAAATGGACCCATTCCTTACTATTTACAAGGTGATCATATTTATTATGAACTAGAGATACGTTGCTGTGGATTATCTCAGAAACAAATTAACTTGAATTTGTTGGCTTGCTAAGATCTCAACTGACTGAAGTCAAACTAATTTCAAAATATACATGGTTTTGCGTATATATGTATATTTTGGGCTGAGAGCTACATGCTAACAAATTCAGAGTGAAATGTTTTAAACAGAGAACTCAATTTCTAATTTCTAGCAACAGAAATGCCATTTTTTTACGATTTAACAACTAATTTGGTTGAGTCTTTTGAAATTAATATGACTGAGTACTGTAGCTGCTATTTACTGCAGCAGCAGGTTCCGCACACTTTTGAAAGAAATGCAAAATGAGAAAAGTAGTGGCTGTGAAAAATATCGAATGCATTTGAAAACTCTCTTCATGCAAATGCGAATACACGAGATGAAAATCCGTCCGAAATGTCATAATTGCATTTAAATGCAAATGCATTTACACTTGTATGATATCCACCCATTAGACACAATATAACAGACAGACAGACAGACACACCGACTTATACTATCGTGCATACGTTGCAAGTGGCGATTAAATGTTGATGACCTCCCGATGACCAGATTCAGATTTATATTCGTTATTCCAATAACCCAACCATGAGGATATGTCAAATACAAACACAGACTACATGACAACTAACCCTTTACACGTTAAATTTGTTCATGAAAATTTCAATTTTCTCAATGAAAATGCCAGTTTTGCGGACCAAGAGAAGACTATTTTTGAAAATTTACCACTGGAATGAATGAATGAATGACTGGCTCGGTTATCGAGTCAGTCATTCCAGTGGTCAATTTACAAAAAATACGCTGGAGAAGCTGTTTATGGCCGATATGAGTGTTAAAGGCAAATTAAAAATAAAACCTATAGTATGACACAGGAATAACAAATTATACAAATATATGCATATTGGGATTTGGTCGCCAGCATAATTATGAGGGCGATCGTCTCTCGTTTTCGAGTGACAGTATTTACAAAACTGACCCAATATTGACACGGTGAATGACCGTTTAATATCCATACGTAGGTAGACATGTACCTTGATCTCGGCGCCGTTGGATTGTACTTTTATAGTCTACACATACTATGTATCAATGTTGGTGTTTAACTTGATTATCTTGAAAACAATTTGGCCGAAGGTTGTTGCTAACTCAGGCTGCAGCTGCAGGCTAAACGAGTCAAACAAAGTTTCAGATACGTATTTTCGTTTATATATATATATATATATATATATATATATATATATATATATATATATATATATATATATATATATATATATATATATATATATATATATATATATATATATATATATATATATATATATATATATATATATATATATATATATATATATATGAAGACGAAATTTCTAAATATAAGAAATTCAGAATCGAATGTTTTATATGCTTACATATGTAGACGGTTATATCCACAGGTAGGTCCTATTTTTTCGCACGCTATTATATAGCAATCGACAGGTAAACTTGGGAGGAATCCGATCTGTCGCTTATGTATCTGAAGTCATAAATCAAAGTACGCCACGTGATAGCTGATGACGTCACAATCAAATTAATTAATTAATAAAAAATTAACCGATTGAACTGTATAGGTCCTGTATCTTTGGCGAGTTTATAAGCTAATAAACATTCTGTTGAATATTCAGGGATGTAAATAGCTAGAAATGGTGTCCTGAAGATTTCAGAAATTCTAACAATATTTTGTGTTGTTGCTAACTGCTAACAACTAGCAAAAAAGTAGGGTTTTTAAAAAATAGAATATTGTGTATGTGCTGGCGAATCTATACCTGTTATCAGAATCTCCCTTGATAGCGTAGGCGACTGAGCCGTCACTGGGCCAATAGCGGGTCACTTTGTCCTGGTGGGCCTAATGATCCTTTCCGCTTTATCCATTCATCATATAGCGTCATAATCAACTACACGACGTGGATGATTACTTCATAATCTATGACGTCATGAATGAAATAGATATAAGCACGTCACGAACGCATAATTGGTGACGGACTAAGCTTACGTTGTTGTACGAATTGTATGGTTTTACTATTTAATAAAGATGCTGTTGAATATTTTGAAACTAATTTGACTGGGCTTTGGCAGCAACAGCACCCAGTCAAATTAGTTTCAAAACATAAATTGGAACATCATTGACTAAATGCGCTATGCACAAATAATATTTTGAAAAAAATCCAACTTGTATGGAAGGAGTAAGAACTGACGGTTGAGCCTGGCTGGGTATGACGTCACAACTTCAGACACAGATTCCAGCCACAATTTTCCATTAACATACGTCAAGAGTTTCTATGGAAGCTAACCATGTTGTTCTGCGAGGTATCGTTTGAACGGTCTTTGAGCTCTTCAGTTGATTTATTATCGGTATCCCGAATTACGCAGATTACTGGGCCAGTACTGGACAAAAAGGGCGCCAATACGGCCCGGTATTGGCCTAGTACCGACCCAGTAACCTGCGTTATCCGGGTATTATTATCGTTCACCCTCGGGTTAACGACCATCTGCCTAGGATATTGCATGCGTAGTTTTCTGGAAATTGAGATTCAGAGAGTACAGGGATCGATTGATCTCATCACGGGCAACGCGTGGGCGGAGCTTAGCTAAAGGTAGGCGGGGAATAGATAAAACTGGATTCCTCCATTATGTCTCTAATGAGCTGACGTCACTATCAAAATGACGTAAGTCTATCACTAAGATGACAATAGTAGGTCACCAAAATCTCTGAAGTTTATGTATTTCTTTGATTAATTTACCCGTAAGCAGACATTCTGTTGAATATTTTGAAACTGATTAGTCAGTAACAGTCCCCAATCAAATTAGTTTCAAAATATTCAACAGCTTACGTCTAAATTTAGATTCTGTGAATTCAGGTCTCAATATTTCTTTTCGATCTCAGCACGTGAAAAAGTACGCGGAGTTGAGCCAGAAATGGGCTACGCGTAGGTAGAAATGAACCTTTCCAGTTTTAGCTATGCCCCGCCCATCTCTAGCCAAGCTCCACCAACACCTCGCTTGTGTTGGGATCGATCCATCCCTTAGCTCACTGACTATCAATTTCCGGAAAACTATACAGGTAACCTGTTGAATACGTTAAAACTAATTTGACTTGGCCGCTGTTGCCGCCTTTGGGAGCAACAAGGCAGCAACAGGGCCCAGTCAAATTAGTTTCAAAATATTCGACAGAATGTTTATTAAATAGTAAAGCCATGCAACTCGTACAACGTGTCTGACTATTAAGCATTTACTCTTTCATGACGAAGCCGACCAAAACCGGCCTCTGTAGTGGTCATGGGGAATGTAGGCCAAAAAAGACTATTTTTGACAATTTACCACTGGAACGACTGGATCGATAACCGAGCCAGCCATTCCAGTGGTAAATTTTCAAAAATATGCTTCTCTTCGCCTGCAAATGGAATTCAATAAGGAAATATTTTAATATTTTTAACAAATTTAGTCATTAAAGGGTTAAGACGGTCTAAATCGAGTCATTCGTGCTGTAATTGATTATGATGTCATCCTACACGCCACGTAGTTGATTATGAGGTCATATGATGGATAGATAAACTGGAACGGTCCATTACCCCACGCCAAACCCACCCACACCCCCATCATACATGCCCGTGCACACAACTTTGATACCGTCAACACACTGGCTCAAACGTTGTATGACATATTCATGTCCGCATTCATTATGGCTGTACCAGCAGTAAACTGCCATTGCTTTAGGCCAGGTACTCTGCTGAAATGTTATGGAACTCAAATGGTCTGTATCTGAACACAAACAAAGGATCCGCCTGCAACTCGGCAATGCAAGAAGCTAAAAGCACCAAATCAAGTAGGCCGGTACCCGACTCCTCATTCCCCCGCTGGCGATCTCTGGCTCAGGATATGGGCACTATTGTGATTATGAGAAATTGGAGTCGGGTACCAGCTTACAAATCAGGCAAGCATACAGTCGCATTGTTGGCTAGAACCAATATTTTATGTCTGCTATGTAGGTCACGTGGTCATTAAGCGCATCCCTAAATACACATTTTTATCCATAAATCGGGAACCCAAGTTTGTAGAATCGCCAAGTTTGAGATATACATTCATATTATAAGTGGTTAGACAAAGATTTTAGTTTCAGGTCAAAAGTTCAAATATCTAGAGCACTGAGTCACTAAGTGTATCCAGAAATACACAATTTTAGCTATAACTATGAAATGCAAGAAAGTAGAATCACCAGATTTAGCACACACCTTCATATTACGACAGTTTATGATTGATTCGAATTCGAGGTCAAATGATCAACTATATAGGTCAGGGTGGTCACTACGCGCATTGTCAAGAGGTGAGGGGTGAGGCAAGATCTCCGTCGAGTGCATTCTAGTTATAACTGTGATGACATATTGGTATGTTTATGCCTAAGATCTGGTGGACTGGCTTAATTAACCACATTAAGCATATTCAGACTTGGTGAACCTATGTCGATGCCAAAGTCACTGGCGTGTTCTACTAAAGTACGCTCACTAGTCTGTCAATCAATATTATCGGATACAGCCGTTAGGAGTAATGGGTGTGATAGACACACCTTATCATTGTCCCGTAGTTTCGAGGTACGTGGCTCAATTGTTCCGTGGGCGTCCTTGTACACATACCCTAGAATATGCCATTTTGTGGCATTCCATGTACATGGAATTAAGCCACACACCATTGAAACCACTGACTTGCGTGGGCCAATGAAAAAGTACCTCTATGGCACCCGATGGTTACTGAGGCTGATGATTAAGATGTGCCAGAGTTTATGTAATGGTGAAACAGTAAAACTCACATTTCTAATCATCAATTTTAAAATGTGACCATGGTCATATACTTTTTCAAAAATATTTGAAAATACTCTAAAAATACCTGTATTCGTTGTTTCCTCTTGCGAATCTGGTAACTCCTATTGCATATGCATAAAATATAAGCCTTGCTACAATGATAAACTCCTACAAAAATCTGTAGTATAATTATAGCATCTATTGCTAACAATAGAACAAGTATAATGCAAATATCTATTACTACTAGTACAGAGAGCTGTACAGTCTAGCCCGTTCTTTGTCAGAATGACCAACAAAAACAGAGTCTGATATTTATATCAGTCTCATCTGTCAATCAAAAAAGCTATTATCGATTATCGGCTATATCGATAGATATGCAGTCTGATTGGCTGAGTTATAGATGCACAATTATCGATTACAGGCTATAGTGAGAGTCATGCCTAAAAAACCCCAGATCACTCAATATTGAATATGGCATATAGCGGTAGACACACGGTCTGGCCTGACTGTCTTATTTATAGATGGCCATACATTATAGCCATCATGCTAGCCCATGAATTAGGGACATGCAATCTGATTGGCTGAGTTATAGATCCACAATTAACGATTATGGGCTATAATAAGAGGCGTGCATAAATATTAAAAAACAGCTGTCAATCAATATTGATTATGGCATATAGTGGCCTGACTGGCTAATCTATAGATGTACATAAAGTATAGCCACATGACAGCCCATGAATTATAGATGCACAATCTGATTGACTGAATTATGGATGTGCAATCTGATTAGCTGAATTTATATGGACATAAATTATAGCTAGCTGACACCGCTATTGATTATTGTAATAGACAGAGGTTATAGACACAGAAATTGATTTGGCGAAGTTATCCATACACAAATGGATTGGATGAAACTATAGACTTGCATAAATTATAGCCAGTTGCTGCTACTATTGATTATTGTAATGGTCAAAGGTCTTAAATGCTCAGATTGTTTGGCTGAAGTTATAGACGCACAACTTGCACAAATTTTAGACTCACATAACTTATATCCAGCTGCTACCACTTTTGATTGTTATAACAGCCAAAGGTTATGGATGCACAAATTGATTGGGTGAAATAATAGATGCGTAAATTGATTGGTTGAAGTTATAGAGACACGCAAATCATAGACGAGATGCGTGAGCTGTACCCATCGGGCATGGCGAGTTGAGACTCTGCCTTCAATGAAGGGTACCGGGTGACATGGAAACTCGCCAGGTCCTCCATTAAACCCATTGATGCTCACACTATGACTGTGGTCTCACTAGTGGATGCGCCTGACTCGTACGCATGAGCGCAGTGCCAAGCGACAGTCGGTGAAAGGACTTACTCATTTGCAGCCATTTTTTCGAAAATTCTTACATACCTCTATGTACTTGTCAAATCGATAATATTCAATATTTTAAGACACATATTTTCAAAAATATATCTAAAACACTGAACCAAGGCACCCAGTGGAAAGATTTGCGATTTTCACAATGCTTTAACATTGGTATTTGCAGATATTGTGAAAATTTACTGATCCCACACCCACACCTAGCTGTGAATTAGTTCGCTTGAGATGCTAAAGCTACACCCATCAGGCACAGCCAATGGACCTTACTGGTTTTAGCTCTGCCCCACCCATCTCTAGCCAAACTCCACCCACACCTCGCTCGTGTTGGGTTCGTTCGATCTCTGAACACCCTGACTATCAATTTCCAAGAACTACACAGGTACAAAGACTGTTTCGGACTATTTGCGATTTGAGATTTGATGATGGTCTATATGGAACCCTTTGTGACGTAACGGCTGTGACGTCATCATACACGCGATAAGGTGATTATGACGTCATACCAGGTCATATGATGGATGGATACTCTGGAAAGGTTTACGGCTGTGACTTCGACGAGGCATAACAATTGATACATGAGTGTGCCAGGCACCCGTTGTACTTATATGTTAGAACAATATGCCATCAACCATTTAATGGCTATATTTGCTGAAGAAAATCAGACTATTTCCTTATTAAATGTCCTTTTGCAGGACAAGAGATTACTTTTGAAAATGTAACACAGGAATGACTGGCTCGAATGCAAAGCCAGTCGTTCCAGTGTTGAATTTTCAAAAATAGTCTTCTCTTGGTCCGCAAATAACCATTCCTCAAAATCACTGCAGAGAACGGTTTTGAGGAAATGTAAAGTTGTCACATTATGCCGATGAAAAGACAACATTTTCTGATTCACATTGTTCTATAAAACATCTCTTCTAGCTCACCCGACGAGAATGGCAGTGACCGTCTGTCACCCATCTGTCGTCTGGCTGTTGTCAGTCTGTCTAAATGACTTCTCAAGAAACAATGCACCAATTTAAATTGTATTTGGCAGGAAGCAACCGTAGGGCATGGAGATCCAAGTTTTTAAAATGAAGCTGATCAGCCAATTTGGCCAGTGGCTATCTTGGATTTTGGCTGATTTTTAGAAACACCTTTAAAAATCTTCTCCAAATCCGTTTGGGGGATCGATTCAAATCTTATTAAATACCATCTAGTGCAAGAGCTGCACCAAGTTTGTTCAAGGGAACTTGATTGGCCAAATGGTTCAGTGGTGATCTTGGATGACAAGATCTCAGGAACTGCTGAACTTTATTCGAGCCAACTTGATTGGCCAAATGGTTTGACCATCATCTTGGATGACCTAGCTTTCATAAAATTACTTCTCTTGAACCGCTGTGAATGAATGAGGCCAAAATTTGGGAAATATGATAAGGGACTAAGGACCAATCAAAATGTAGCTTGTTTGGTAGCCATATTGGATTTTTTTACTTGATGGATTCTGAAGCCGAATTGGTTTTATATAAGTTTTGGGTATGCTAATTTTAAGTTTCCACTTTTGAAACTGTCAGATAAATGGTGGCCTTCTTGGATCTTTTTCCTGACAAAAACTCCCATACTAAAGCAATAAAGAATTTAAAATGTCTTCAAATTAGTTCAAAGGAAGCGACTTGGCCAATTTTGTTAGCGGCCATCTTGGACGCTCTTTATAAAGGTCTCTAAAAATATTCTCGGAACGTCCATGAGCGAGTCAAACAACATGTGAACCAAGTCTCTTCAAGAGAACTATCATGCATGACCTGGTTTTCACTTAAACAACTTTTTCAGTACCACTACATGGATCGGGCTGAAATTTTGGAGATATGATTATGGACAAAGGGCCATTAAAGTTTGTCCATGGAAAGTTACGTCAAACAAACATGGCAGATGCGGATCAGTCAAAATTTAGCATGTTTGGGGACATCTTGGATTGTTGGAAAATTTCAGAAAAAATCATATAACCGACTACTTCTTAGCCACTCGACCAATTTTTAAAACTTGGCTAAAGCTTCTTCACAGAAATTAGATTGGTACATTTTATCTCATTTTGTTCAGTTGTGCCAATGGTCAATAATGCGAGGCAAACCATACATGCTCCGTGGGCGTCTTGTGTTAGTCTAGGTTATAATTGTTATGACAAGGCATTGGGTGAAATTAAATATGAATAAGCCAAAAGGACTAGCTCTTGGTAAATGGAATTCTGAATTGGCGATTATGGCTTTGGTATTTCATGGCCTCTTGCCACAGTTAATATTTTGGGTGTGTGTTTTGGGAATGGTGCTAGTTGTGATATCCACTTTTGACAGATTTTCTGCAAATTTGATACTTCTATAAACTTATGGAAATCTTGGAATTTATTCATTTTTGGTCATGTTACTGTAGGTCAAAACTGTGCAGTAGCTAAATTAATGTACATAGTGACTCATGCAGGTATACCAGCACAGTACATTTCATTTATCTGGACTCTAAACATTGAGAGCCTCTCAAGAGAGGGGGATTGTATTTACATGTCATAAGAAGGGATGTAAGTGTTATAGATATTGAGCTGAAACTAAATTCTTTCTACCTGGTCCAAAATATAATTAATAAATCTGGCACTGTTGGGCGCAACCCACTATACTACGTTGCCAAAACAGCAAATGGCAGTTGGAATGTTATGGCTTGGATGTTGTGACCATACATCCATGTGTGCAACATCACTTCCAATGTGGTTTTCCATACATAGAATCATGGACGCAGTGCAACCACACCATACCCACAGTGCATGCACACTGCTGGTGTGGTGCGGTTGCACGCCGACTGCACGTAGGGCATATGGCCAGAAGCACCAAGTCATAACAGCACTTGCAATAGGGTTGAGCATACATAGCATAGTGGTCGCAGTGCGGCTGCAAGATGGTAGCTGTATAATGTATGCCAAAACCCATTGAAAGTGATGTTATGTGTAGGCACTGGTAGGTCTTAACTTTCATCTTCGTCTTTGGCTACACATTCAGACTCTTGATTATTGTTCTTCACTCTCCATCTCCCAGGTTTCATCATCTTCACTTTCCATCTCCATTGTTTCTTCGTCTTCACTGTCTAGATTTCACTATCTTGACCTAACAAAATTTGAGCTAGATTCAGACCATCTATGTATTGACATATTTGTTTTTTGCTAAATTTACAAATCAATCAAGTTACAGGTCAAGTCTTTTTCTCACTGAGCATACACAATTGATATATGTATTCCACACTGACCACTCTAATCTGTCTGCAGATAAAATACAAGTCCTATTACTTTGGCGATGTAAACTGGAATGAATTGTCTATTTATTTTTAATGGGGTTTTATGGTGGAAATCTTCTAATTCACTATGCCTCTCTAAATTTGCAGAGCATATAAAATACACATCCGATCACTTTAGCAGTTTAAATTGGAGTGAATTCTTCATTTATTTGTAAAGAAGCTTTATGTTGATGTAGTGGAAAGCTTCTTATTGCCTCTTTAAATTCTCTCACCATATAAAATACACTTTGATGGTTTCAAATGGAGTAAATTGTTCACGCATTGAGGGCACTGCAGAAATCGTTAAAGGTCATGATATAAACTGTGAAAATCGAATATCCGTCACTGCACTCACTACATCAGTGTTTTAGATACGTTTCTGAAAAAAAAATTGTCTTGAAATATTGAAGAATTCCGATTTGGAAAGTTAGTAAATGTGTGCAAGAATTTCCAGAAAAGTGGTTAAGAATGGCTAAGTCCTTTCTTCCATTGTCGCTTGGCACTGTGCTCATGCATACGAGATTGGGGCCACCACTAGCGAGAGCCCCATCTTAGCGTGATCTGCAACAGGGTGGGTGAAGTGACAGGCCTGCTCATGTGTCACCCAGTATGCCTCATCGAAATCACAGCTGCAATTAGACATGACTGAGGGATGTAACTCTCACGTCTAAGCGAGCTAAGCCATGGTAGTTAGAGTGGGCTGGGTGTGCAGCAAGTCAGCCAACAGCTGTGGTAGTTTGTGGTGCTTGAAGCCTAGCCTATTTGTCCATCGTTATCGAAAGGTTTTGTAAGCTATGCTTGTAAATGCTCTAAGGAATCATGTTAATAATTCATCAAGCCTTACTATTGCAACACAGAGTGCTACTATTATCGTGTTTACTACATAGTGCATGCGACTATGTTATCAGACCGGCGCTGTTAGTAGCCACTGGAAATTATTACAATCTGACACAAAGCGTATGTCTACATATTTAACGTCATTTATACTAGTTTGTTGTTGAAACATGATATACTAATTAATCAACATGAACATATGTCTGTCATTTTTGCCTGTTCCAATAATCAATAATTCAGAGGACAGAGGACAAAAAGTGCCACTTTGTGCCAATATTCAAAAATTGATTGTGTATTGGGTCAGTCTGTCAGTTTGTTTGCATGCCACCTTTGACTCCGACAATAATTGATGCTGCATAGGGCCAATGGTACAACTCTCACTTGTGGCAATAATCAATATTACTGGCTATACTTTATAGTCATCTATTGTTATTGCTAATTATCAATATTGGCAGCAGATGGCATTAATTAATATTGGTAATAGCTGGATATAATTAATATTGGTAACAGGTGGCTATAAATGATATTGGTAACAGCTGGCTATAATTAATATGGGTAACAGCTGGCTATAATTGATATCAGTAACAGCTGGCTATAATTGATATTGGTAACAGCTGGCTATAATTGATGTTGGTAACGGCTGGCTATAATTGATATTGGTAACAGCTGGCTATAATTGATATTGGTAACGGCTGGCTATTATTGATATTGGTAACAGCTGGCTATAATTGATTTTGGTAATGGCTGGCTATATTTGATATTGGTAATGGCTGGCTATAATTGATATTGGTAACAGCTAACTGACTATAATTGATGTTGGTAACAGCTGGCTATAATTGATATTGGTAACAGCTGGCTATAACTGATATTCGTAACAGCTAGCTGGTGTATAATTGATATTGGTAACGGCTGACGCATAATTGGTATTGATAATGGCTGGCTATTATTGATATTGATAACGGCTTGCTATTATTGATATTGGTAACAGCTGGCTATGATTGATATTGGTAATGGCTGGCTATTATTGATATTGGTAACAGCTGGCTAATTGATATTGATAGCAGATGGCTGTAATAGATATTGATAGAAGCTGGCTATTATTGATATTGATACCAGTTAGCTATTATTGATATTGATACCAGTTAGCTATTATTGATATCGGCAACAGCTGGCTATAATTGATATTGGTAACAGCTGGCTATAATTTATATGTATCTATAACTTCAACCAATCAATTTATGTGTCTATTTCTTCACCCAATCAATTTTCCCCTCTATAACGTTTGGCTGTTACAATAATCAATAGTGGTAGAAGCTGGCCATAATTTATGCGCATCTATAACGTCATCCAATAAATGTGCACCTCCATAACTTTACCTATTCAATTTGCACATCTATAACTTTTGCCTGTTACATAGTCAAGAGTGGTAGTAGCTGGTTATAATTTATATGCACCTATAACTTCACCCAATCAATTTGCGCGTCTCTAGCTTCACCCGATCAATTTGTGCATCGACAATTAATGGGCTGGCTGGTGGCTATCTTTTATGCACGTCTTTAAATCACCCATCAGACTGTATGCCTCTTGCTATAGGCCTTTCACAGATGATTTTCAATTTATGCACGTCTATGCCTATAACCATAATGGATAACTATGGGGCTATAAATCGGCCAATCAGATTGAGCATCTATCGCTATAGCTCATAATCGATAACATATATTTTTGATTGACAGCTGATGCTGATATAAATACCTGACTCGTTTTTGTTGGTCATGTGAACGAACACCTCTGTGTACTAGTAGTAATGGATGGTTTCACTATACTTATCGTAATGCTAGAGTTAGTACTAGTAGTAATGGATGCTATAATTATGGTGATGTTATTGGTAGGAGTGTATCAGTGTAGCAAAGCTTATACTTTACACATATAGCATAGGATTTATCTGATTCGCAATAGGAAACAACGAAAATAGAGTAGAGTATTTTCTAATATTTTAGAAAAAGGTAGTGTAAGACTTCAGTCACCATTTTTACTGTTTTACCATTACACTCTGGCACGTCCTGATCATCAATCTCACTAACCATAGGGTGCGATAGGCACACTCTCATTGCCCCTCACAAGTCACGTGGTTTCCAGGGTGTGTGGCTTAATTGCCCATATATGGAGTGTCAAAAAGGGGCATGTTCTGGTGGGCGTGTTTGTACAAGGGCGCCGACCAAAATACGTCTCTATTTGGCACACCATATTTAGGCAATTAAGCCACACACCCTCGAAACCTTGTACCCTGCAGGGTTGGGGGGGGGGGATGAAAAAGGATATTTATCTCACCCCATTACTCCTGCCATAGACGATCGTCGACGGATGTAACTATGCACCAAGCGTCCATAAAAATGCCCACAAAGAATGGGTAATACCGAGACATCTATAGAAGGGTCCGCAAGTATATTACGTCTTAAACAAGTACGTCACATGTAGAATGACGTCACAGTCATAATGACATAGACTAATAAATATCTTTGATGGATTTAAAATTAACAATTTAAGAACCATTCGGTTGAATATTGAATCTTTTGGGGCTTTTTTAGTCGTGACTGGCCTATAACTTGTTCGGTCTGTTTGTCTGTCAGTCGGTAGGATACGCGTCGCATTTGTGTATACGCTGATGTAGGCCTTATATGTCGCTATTTTCTACATAGATACAGTAGTGAAAAAATAACCTCGAAAATGATCTGAATCATGTGATGATGCTTAAACAAACGTCTGCCTTTTGGATTTCAGCAGACTATATTTTCCATATGGTTTAACTATGAATATGCTAAATATTTTGAAAACTATTTGACTGAGAGTTGTTGGTGGCTAAGCCACCAACAACTTTCAGTCAAATTGTTTTCAAAATATTCAGCATGTACAGAGTTATTGCCCGTTGAAATTACTGCATAGTGGCTTGCAGCTTTCAAACTATTAAAAAGTCCATCACTAAAGAAATAAATCGACAACCACACCCAATATACATCATATAAGTAATACCAGGTACATATTTATGTCGCTGTCGGTTAATCCAATCATCGCCAGGACCAACTTTGCATTCAATTTCATCATCCCTCCCTCGAGCCAAAAACGTGTCCATCGCGTGAAAAACTTGTGTGGAGGAACATCACTCCAATGCGTGATCATCGGCTTGACTCACTCAATCATCGGGTAGTGGCCGCGAGCAGTACGCTAGGATGGATAGCTAATTCAGTAATTCTCAACCGTTGCATAATCATAGGCATAGATTGCATCGGCAGGCCGTTTCGTCGATTCCTGCCACGCAGTGAACGCGTGATAAAAACTACCATATGCGGTTTGATGGGCTATTATTTTGCTATTAATTATATCATGTATATTTGATGTTGAAAATATGTCTGTTATGCATTGTGTAGAAAAGTTAGCGAACCTTTTTAGGTATTCATATGTATGCTATAAAACCCATCCAAGGCTCCCAAATATTTCTTGCACCGTGTATAACGATATATAAATTTGCTATCTATTTTTGCAATGGCTTCCAGTTAAATTTGTTTCAAAATATAGGTCTAAATTTATGTTTGTGCCTTTCTGGCTAATTGAAATCGAGATATGGGAAGCCTCATAGTGTATACAGTAGCTCTGGAATGAAGTGGTTTTTAAAAGTATTTTATTGTAACATATATGTACGATGGGATTGGGCACAGGTTCTGCCAACTTAGAGACGCCTCTCTCTCTCTCTCTCTCTCTCTCTCTCGCTCTCTACCTCATATAATATATACATCTAACACATACTGTGAGAGAGAAGGAGTATAAAAAGCGAGCGAGAGAGAGAGAGAGAGAGAGAGTTCTCCTGCATTTCCGGAGGTGAATATGAACTAAATCACATTCAGATGCCATTTTCTAGGGCAAGAAAAAACTATTTTTGAGGATTTACAACTGGAATGACTGACGCTGTTATCAGGAAAGACTAAATATAGCGGAGGATATAAGTATGGGCACTCCACACACACCCCCACACCCCCACCCCCGTCATGATTGAGGGGTACGTGCCGGTCCCCCTAACAACCCCCCCCCCCACCCACCCACCCACAAACCCTTGCTTCCGGCGCCTGTGAGTGTATGTAGGTCTATGGCTACATCAATGCATTTAGGAGCTGCTCAGTTTAGCCCCGGTGCGTCAACATAGGACGAAGCAGGAGTTTTACTTTAGGGTTGACGGTCTGCTTGTTGTGAGGGTGTCCGCCTCGTCCTCTCGTATGGCCGGGGTTCCGCCAGGGAAAGATTTGAAAATTATATGCTACGATGAGCCATTTCATTCTGACTGATAAACAACAAAATATTAGTAATCTGAGTCTGCGTTGACCCTTGCAACTGACCATGTGACAGGTATGTGCAAATCTTTGGGATTGAGTTATAGATGACTATATCAATGTTCATACTGTCAAGGAAAGTGCAATTTCAAGCCATTTAAAGGTGTTTCTTTAACCATTTTCACTGAAATTTTACGATAATTGACCGTTTTCTCAGACCTTTACCTTTAGTGATTAAGGCAGCTAAAACTTGCTTTTAAACTGGTCTTGTGGAATATCCATTTGCTTGCTAAGAGACTATTTTTGGGGGATTTATCATTGATAATCGAGCCAGTCATTCCGATAGTAAATTTTCAAAAATATCCTTTTGACCTACAAATACAAATAATTTTATCCATTAAATAGTTTATTAGGTATAGTTATTATGGCACCATGCACTTTTATTATACACTGATGATGAATACACGTTGTGCGAAAACAAGTTTTCAGTGATATTTTCAAGTTAATTTGCTAAAACCAAATACTTCTTGGATCGTGACAAACGTATCATAAATTGAAGCACTTTAAGCACTTTCGAGGCATATTATGACCCATATAGCAATATGCCTCCCCAACTGCGTTTCCAAATTTGTTTGTCAATCGGCGTGTATGTTTTGTTGCTTGGACCTGATTATAATCTTGAACTTGGACAAGATCGACATGCAAATACACCATTTATAGTACAGGCATAATGGAAGGATTCCAGTTTATCCATCAATCATATGACGTCATAATCAACTACGTTTTGTTTTAAACATATTTTATTGTCAATTAACAACAATGGACCTTTCCGGTTTTAGCTTTGCCCCCGCCCATCACTAGCTACGCTCCACCCACACCTCGCCGTGTTGGGATTGATCGATCCCCAAATGCCCTAGCTATCAATTTCCTGAAAACTGTACGGGGAAGCTGTTGAATATTGTGTAACTAATTTGACTGGGTGCTGTTGCTGCCTATGGCAGCAACAGCGCCCAGTCAAATTAGTTTCAAAATATTCAACAGAATATTTATTAAATAGTAAAAGCAAACAATTTGTACAACAACGCGTAGACCGTCTTCAAATATGCGTTCGTGACGTACTTATCGACGTCATTCATGACGTCATTCATTATGATCTCATTGTACACATAACGCAGTTCATTATGACGTCATATGATGGGTGGGTACTCTGGAAAGGTGAATTGGATTGGATATTTACATATATACATTAACATTATTTATGCTACATATTAATAATAGTGAGACTAATAATTGAAAATTGAAACTGAAATGTCCGTCAAGTTTATCGATTGTATGTCTTTGATAGATTTAAGTAAACATGCTCTTAAATATTTTAAAACTAACCCGACCGCGAGCCATTGCTGTAAAAAGGAGCAACGACACCCAGTCAAACTAGCCTCATCATATGCAACAGCACTCATGGATAGTAACCTTGAAATTGGGATTCTGGGAATTCATGATTTCGATTCCAACACGCTGAAATCCGGGCGGTGCTTAGAGTCAGTCAAACCTTTGTGTATTCTTAATGTAATTCTGGACTTTCTGAAATTTGAAACAGTTTTCATCAAAGCCTAGGTCGGGGTTGCGATATAGTTCTCTGAAATAACAAAATGTAGTAGATCTCTAGATAGGTGTTGTCGGTGTTCACTACGTGACGTGTATGATGACGTCATACTCAATTACGTCACGAATGACGTAGATAAGTTCGTCACGAATGCATTTAAATTTGCATTTAAATTTGATGACGGACTAAGCGTAGTTGTATGAATTGTATGTCTTTACTATTTAATAAACATGCTGTTGAATATTTTGAAACTAATTTGACTGGGCGGTGTTACTGTCATAGGCAGCAAGAGCACCCAGTCAAATTCTGTTCAAAATATTCAACAACTTGCCTGTATAGTTTTTCCGAAAATTGATAGTTCAGGGATCGATCGATCCCAAGACTAGCGAAGCGTGGGTTGAGCTTAGCTAAAGATGGGCGGGGCATAGCTAAAACTGAATTCCTCCATCAGTGTGTGGTTCATCCTGATAATGCAGGCTACCAGGCCGGCAATCTTCCACTACTTGCCCTTACCTGTATTGGTTCAGCGCCGACCCTGCGCCCCAGTAACCTGCGTTGTCAAGCAATTTAACCCCTTTTGTGTCAACAGCGCCTCAAAGGGCTCAAGATATTACTTGATATATCAATTAAACATTTTGCTGGTCAATATTTTTCAAGATATTTTAATTTCAGAAGACTATTTTTGTAAATTCACCACTGAATTTTTTTCGCCGACTAGACTATTAAAGGGGTAGTGGTAAAGAAAATTAAAGTTTTTACTTACCCAGTGTCTATCTGCAGGCCTAGAGAAGAGTATTTTTGAAAATTTACCACTAGAATGACCATTTAAGTTTAAATTTTTAGTGACACAAGAGGGGTTAATCTTGATCGATTGTTCGTTTCATAAATGTGATGATTCGTTATTATCGCCATAGTGGAACGTCACCACGATAAAAGTGTCTCGGATGCGTGACTGTAAATTTGGGAGAATATTTGATTCTACTTGTCAAACGTATCCAATCGTCATATCTATTTTGACCAATCAAAAACCAACATCGCCTTGTTGCGTACTCGTATAAGCCTTATGGCACGTCTAGTCATAAAATGATAAAACATAAATTAACGGAACATAATCTGCCCTTGAAAACCACGAATGTTTATCTAAATGCTTATCATTACGACATTTATGGGCCTATTTCTGGGCCTAACCCGGAAAACTGCACAGGTAAAAAACACCTGACAAATAATTTGTTGTTGATTTCTAAACGTATACTAGAGCAAGTTATAACTGTCTGCTCTAGCTAATATAGATTTAGATTAACGTTCTTGCGCCATCAAACAAGTGTGTAACTGACACTTGCTTTTGGGACCACGTGATGGCGGTTCTGTAAGACGGGTGGTCCTACGACCACCCGTCTTAAAGAACCACCATCACGTGGCCCCAAAAGAATATCTTCAATATAAAGCGAGTTGTGTTAAGCGACCGTCTGTGTTTAGTGATAGCCTTTTGGTGGGCCTTAAAGTGTCCGTTATAGATAGGGTTTAACGTAGGTTTGCAAGGTTTGCTTTCATCTTCGCAGCGTCTTTTCTATTGGGTGGGCCTAGTTATATTGTTGCCTCTGGTATGCGTTTATCTTCTATAGATCTATACATACATAGGCCAGGCCTATATATAGGCATAGTCGATGTCAGAGAAAATACACCACCTGTATAGGCTACAGTTCACTTGGTCTACGTACTATCAATATGCCAACACAATGAGCTATATTGGCTCAAGGGTTAACGAACAGACTATTCTTAATCAGGGATCCCGGTTCGTGCCTATGATCGTGACTATCTGGCCATAGTACAGGTTGGAACCTAGCCAATCTCCTTCACTTATCGTTGTCTCTAATCCCAGGAGTATAATAGAGCTGGAGAGGTTAGGCGTAATGGTGGAATAAATTGGAAATAAACCCAGCATAGATTTGACTTGACTGAGGGCTAGAAATTGTGCCAAGAGTAAATTTAGCCCGTTTGTAAACGCCGCGAAGCCTTGAAACAAGTGGTCATTGAAAGCACCCGTTGCTCAGTGGTCTATGGCTCAACAGTCAGTTGCCTATCTGCGCTATCGTATGTCAACGTTTGCGAACTACTTATGAGTTCTGTGACATTGACCAACATGCTCATTTGGTTTTTGGGGCGTAAATCATGCTGTTGTAAGCTGTCGTTGTTGTCCTCTGTCGACAGCAACAGTTTTCAGCAACATTGGTCACCATATTATCATACTATTTTCCTGTGCCTGAAGAAGCGTTACATGTCCCTGAAGAAGGGTTAGCACGTATCTGTATTTTGTGGTAGTCGATAACTGACGCACGTTTCGCCGCTCTGAGCTGACATTTACACGCAACCCCTGGCAGGCGTATTATAGAGATGGAAAACAACGTGTTTACAACACAACATAATCGAGAAAGATCGCGCATTCACACAGGATGCCAATACACGTGTTTTGGCGTGGATGTGTCAGTGGGGTCCATAATATTTAATATATTATCTAGTGGCGTTTGCGCTGTAAGGGAGTGGTGGAGTTTGTGTGCCAAATGGCAAAATCAATCTAGAGTGCGAAAAACATGGCGAATGATAAAAATACGAAGAAATTATTAGGCCGTTGACTATTTTGAAACTAATTTGACTTCCTATGTAAGTGACAGCAACAGGTTCCTGTGAAATTGTTCCAAATTCCAGATTCTGAGCCATGACACCCACCACATCATACACCCCCATGCAAACCACACCTTGCATTAAATAATCCAAATGTATAGGCTGACGTCACAATTAAAATGCATAAGGGGCGACGTATCCAGGTCCGTCATAACTATTTAAAAGTCCAGCAAGTGTTCGAATTGTATGTCTTTAATGGATTTACTATTTAATAAATATTCTGTTGAATATTTTAAAATTGATTTGACTGAGCGCTGTTAAATTACCACTTGAATGCCTGGATCGAACCAGGCATTCCAGTGTTAAATTTGTAAAAGTAGTCTTCTCTTGTTCTGCAAGTGACATTATTCAAGACGACTTTAGCTTATGTGCTAAGGGATTAAATACTTATTTAAATATGACGGCAAAATCTGATTGGTTGTTACTATTGTTTAACCCCTTATCAATCAATGTGGTCAAGAATATTTCAATTTTCTGATACAAAATGTCCATTTGCAGACCAAGAGAATACAATTTTGAAAATTTCCACTGGAATAACTGGCTCCGTTATCGAGCCATTCATTCCAGTGTTAAATTTTCAAAAATGGGCTTCCCTTGATCTGCAAATGGACATTTCCCAAAAACCAGTGCTGAAGCCGTTTTGGGCTGATATAATTAGTGTTAAAGTTTTGTCAAATTATTTTCAAAATATTTACCACGTTTCCTATCTATCGACCATCCACCCCACTCACCCATGCATTACATGACAAAACAATATTTGAATCATCTTCATATTTCTCACAATCCGGTGTAAATATGAATTAGATAACCCAATGCGATTCACCCTGCCCAGTACTGTATAGACAGCGTAATGTAGATAATGATACGTGTTATAGGGTTATTTTTAAAATAATCTGACTAATAGTCAAATGATCAATCAAATTGTTCTCAAGATAAGCATCATATTCCATATTTATATCTTGATTTACAATTTTTTTAAATTAGCTTGAAATTCATGTGTATGTTTTAATGACGTAATCATTGTTATTGTTCAACATAGGTCATAGGTCGAACGATATATCAAATTTAACCCTTATCACTATGATGTCAAAACTTTTTAACTTTTTCAAATTAAATTGAAAGCTGAACTGGTGTTCATTTTTCAACAAATTTGGTGGGAGATGGTGCTGTCGTAGACAGCGACATCTTCCACCAAAAATGTTGGAAAATGTACACCAGTTTCGTTGCTATTTAGCCTACACAGTAAAAGATAGAATATTGACATCAGAATGGTAAGGGTTAACGCGATAATATTTACGCAGCCTTCTTTTGAAGTCGTGCGTAATGTGTAATAAAACCAGGCAAACAATTTCAAAACATTAATATATTATACGCTCTAATTGTTTATATAAAGTACGTGTTTGCTATCCAAACTCACCCCCTCCTAACCCCCACCCCACCACGTCAACTATCTTAGCTTAACATTTTGAAATTCATTTCAAATATCTCAATTTCAAGGCAACTATACAGGAAGGCTATTAAATATTGTTGAATGTAATTTCACTGGGAGCTGTTCTGCAAGTATTCTTGACATTAGAAAGAAGTTATCGTTTATGGTCTTAAGACTTAAGGGGTTAATTAATACGTGTACCGCGGCTGATATGGGACGAAATTCCTAGAAATACATGCATCCCTACGCTCGAGACATTTGTCCCCGCCCAAGGGAATTATTAATTTAAAAAATTTCTCACAATTTTAGTGTAGTCCTACATAGACTAACAATGTGTTTACTTTATTAAAACGCGGCCATGCATTGCCCGCGGTGGATTTTTTGAAAAGTCAGGAAAAGTAATGAAAACATGTTTAAATTATCTTTGCGCTTTAACACGTATTCGGCCTCATTCTGAGGTCACATTTTATAGGAGTTGGTGTGGGGTGCCAGGTGTGCTGTTTTTCTTCTAAAATGGTGGCGCAGGAAGCTGTTACCTTCTCAGCAACAAACTGTTGCTTTCTCGGCAACCTGCATCGACGCCATTTTACAAACGTGCAACAGTTTCTTTAGCTATATAGGTAGAACTGATTCAAATTAACATCTGCCTGGTGATTTAGCATGAAAATGATTAATGAAAAACATGTCTATGCACTTTACCTATTTAGGCAGTCTAGCTATAGGTTGTTTAGATAATAAATATTGTTAACGTATTAACTCTACTGACTAAATTTGATCAAAATATATAAATATTTGCTTATTGAATGTCCATTTTCAGGTCAAGAGAAGACTATTTTGAAAATTTACCACTGGAATAACTGGCTCGATTAGCCAGTTATTTCAGTGGTAAAATTTCAAAAATAGCCTTCTCTTAGTCTACAAATGGACATGCTTCAAGACACTTGCTAAGGCCGGTTTTGGCCGTCTCGTCATGAAAGGGTTAATCCTTACAGGAAAGAAATTACAAATTCTTTTAAATGTAAGGAACATTCTATTGAATATTATTTTGAAAGAAACCCCACTAATTTGACTGTTAGTTGTTGCATCAACAAATGGCAGCAACAGCTCCCAGTCAAATTAGTTAAACTATTTAACAACTTCCTATTATAACCTTGAAAACTTGAGACATTGCTATTGCAAGGATTAAAACAGCGTCATGACAAGGATTTACACTTTACGAGCATTTTAAAAAGCTAAACGGCGCGGGTGATGAGAATAGCCTGGATGACGATCCTATAACAAATATAGCAGATAATCCGGATTTGGACGTCCCCATAACAAATGAGGAAATACGGCACGCTGTATATAAATTAGGAAATTATAAAGCATGCGGTACCGATTTGATACTAAACGAATATATTAAATCCACAATTAATACCATGATGCCCATTTATGAAAAGTTATTTAATATAATATTAAATTTTGACAACGGATGGGTACCGGAAAAATGGCTAATCGGAAAAATTATACCAATATATAAGAAAAAAGGAGACCCATCGGACGCAGCAAATTACCGACCAATAACACTTTTAAGCTGTATGGGGAAACTTTTCACCACAATTATTAATGCTCGTTTGAATGCATATGCTGAAAAATATGAAATCATTTCAGATTCGCAAAAAGAATTTAGAAAGGGTAGATCCACGCTGGACAATATATTTTTGCTGCATCCTCATACAGCAGCTCTTATCAGCCGAAAAGGAAAAGGTTATACTGCTGTTTTATATATTTTAAACAAGCTTCCGATACTGTTTGGAGAAAGGATCTCTGGGAAAAATTTATAAAAAACGGAGTTGCTGGAAAATGCTTTAAAATTATTTTTAATATGTATCAGTCTATTAAATCTTTTGTTTTTCATAACTCAAATAAGTCAGACACATTCCCGTGTAGGATAGGCGTTAGACAAGGTGAAAATGTATCCCCTTTTCTCTTTTCGATTTATCTGAATGATTTAGAAAGTTACTTAGAAGAACACCACACATCAGGGCTGACAACAATTAACGAACTAGTTGATAATTCACACCTTTATTTATATATTATTGTGCTTCTCTATGCTGATGACACTAAGATAATGGCAGAAACACCCAGGTCGCTACAAAATGCGTTAGATGTATTCCAGGACTATTGCGAAAAGTGGAAATTGCAGATCAATCATTCAAAAACTAAAATAATAATATTCGAAAAACGTAAGAAAATTAACCAACCAAATTTTCAAATAGGTGAACATAGCATAGAAGTAGTAGATGAATATTTATTTTTGGGTGAACTTTTCAAATATAATGGTAACTTTTTTTCTTGTAGAAAACGAAACTTAGCTCAAGGGATTAAAGCAATGTACGCACTAATTCACAAAATTAAAGCGATCGATGTCCCGATAGATTTACAGTGCACACTTTTTGAGTCTATGGTTATACCAGTTATATTATACGCTTCCGAAATCTGGGGCTTTGAAAACGCGAAGCTGCTAGAAATTTGCCAAATACGATTTTATAAAATTATGTTACAAATGAAGAAGAGTACCCCGAATGTTATGATCTATACAGAGTTAGGTAAATACCCATTAAATATTATAATACAGTGCAATATAATTCGATTTTGGGCGGACATCGTAACGCTGGATATGGAAAGCTTTCGTCTATTCTTTATTATACCTGCCTACAGTATACGGAGATAGAGAATATCAAGTTTAAATGGATAGAAAAAGTTAAAGAAATACTAACAATAACAGGATTTGATACAGCCTTTAACGCAGAAAACATAAAGAAGACTAACATCACTAGGCAGGTAAGAATAGCTTGACAAACTCAATTCAATGAAAAATGTAGAGCTGAAATTTCCAATTCAAGCCGATTAACGTTTTACAATAACATAATGAGTGATTCGGTATTTGAAAAATATTTTGTTGTATTGCCATATCGCGACGCTATAATTCTGTGCCACTTCAGAACATTAAATCACCAACTAGACATCGAGACCAAGAGATGGGAGGGGATTGATCTAAATGAGCGCATTTATAGGTGACGAATTGCACTTTCTTTTTCATTGCACAAAATTTAGCGCTGAACGACAAAGACTACTCCCTTCTTACTACCTAACCAATACCACGATAGAAAAAGCAAAAGGACTTCTTTCAATATGCAACAGGCCAGTTCTCCAAAAAATTTGTAAATACCTTTTATATACCAAGAAAAAATAAGTCACCAAGTCTATTATCGCTGTTATTAATGTAATTAGTATTTATTTATTTATTAAGCTCGTGATAATCACTGTATATTTTGTCACTTTACTCGCCATAATAATTGTTATAAATATATACCCTCATATGCTGCCTCGGTAGCCTGGGTGTAATAAACGTGAAACTGAAACTGTTAGAACAAGACACAGATAACGCAGCTTACTGGCCGATGCTGGGCCGATACTGTGGCTATACTTTCAATATCAGCCCCGTATCGGTCCAGCATCGACTGAGTAATCTGCGTTATGTGGGGACCTATCGAGGATTGTAAACAGTCATCCCCCACTTTTTGGGTCATTTTCGGATTCTTTGCCGGATCAAGAGTAAAATTGGGGATCCCTCCTGTACAATAGCAACATATGCCTTCTTTTAAATTTGAGTAAAATCTGATCAGCAGTTTCGTTAGACACAAGTATGCACACACTGACGTACCAACGCATATACACGCACAGGTACACACACACGCGCACCAATGCAATATATTCTACTTTTGAGGGAAATACGTTGGTAATGCACATTTTTAGGGCTACCTCCAGACACCCCCCCCCCCCCAACCCACCCCCACCACCCGCACCTCATATTACATCCGCCACGTCTTAAACCCTTTCCCTGATAGATCTCTGAAAAAGTAAATTCTTTACAATGTATAAATATATGCTGTTGAATATTCTGAAATTAATATGACTGGAAGCCGTTGCTGCTTTAGGTAGCAATGGCTTCCAGTCAAACTAATCTAAAAATATTCAATAGTTTTCCTGTATGGTTGCCTGGAAAATGTTAAAAGCGCAAACTAATTAATGCCGGTGCATGGCTGTGCCAATTGCCTAACTATGCCACTTCTACGATATGTTTGAGTCTGCGTGTATAGGCAGTATCCTTGACCCAATAGGTAAAAATATAAGGGTAATTTAACGTAGATTGGATTGGTTGACGTATATCGAACCCCTAATTCCTAGGTCCCATTCAGGCCATATCTAGGCTTATTTATGTTCAGTTTATTACGCCATTACGACTAACACCATTAAACACCCCCACCCCCCTCTACCCATCTAGTGCTATTGCAGATGAATAGAGGCTTCTGGTTGGTGGAGACGGTAGCCCGTTCTAACCTCATTGGCAAATCAGAAGGCTCAATTCAGCTGAGACACAGACGTCACCACCCTCCCCGCACAACCCCCCCCCCCCTAAAAGGCCCCCCACCCGTTCATATATACTCTCCAGAAACTATTTGGTGTAGTAGTTGTGATAGTTGCAGGACTACTTAA